>JZSA01006844.1:0-30596 GCA_000956155.1 Cotesia vestalis | reverse complement strand
AAAACAATAAACAAATCACGTTCGATCTCTTTCACAATTGAAAGCCTGACCTCGATCGATAAGACTCGGACCCCTGATAATTGTCGAGGCGACCGAGGGTGAGGACTAGTGGCCCGGAGTGATTGTCTTGGCCGGCGGGGACTGACTGAACGTGCGAGAGGGCTTCGATGAGCCTGAGAGCCGCGTCCTAGTGACCTACTGACGCCCTCGTCAGTTACGAGTATTCAGGTAAGGCCCAGAGTAGAATAAAGTAGAGGAACAACATTGCCCCACTATGGTGCTCCGTACCCATACCAGTAGTCTTGTATGTATTTACGGACTGATCATCATCCGCATACGGCCTACGTCACCTACTGCCTTATGTTCTCCGCTCTTTTTGTTTTACATTAATTCCATTCCATTTTTTTTTTAACAGACAGCCAACGCGTACAGGTGATATCAAAAAAACTTCCTTCTATTTTGATACTTTTCTTCCCAACTGCTATTTGAAATTTTTAAATTTTTTACGCGGTAAAAAATTTCGCGCCTTTTAAAATTTGAATTTTGAAAAAAAAATTTTTTTTACTGTGTAATTAATTTAAAAATATTTTTGAATACAAATTTATTTTAAATAAAATGGGTATTTTTGTGAGTTAAAATTAATTTGTTAAAAATTTTAAATAATTTTATTTTTTAGCTGAAGAAATAGAAAATTTTTTCAAAGTAACTTTTTTAATAAAAAAAAATTTTTAAGATAAAGTTTGTTTAAGATCTTAAACGTGAAACAAACCAAAACTCTTTTAAGACGCCCGAATAAAATTCCAAGAGTAGATTTTTTAAATTTGGATCTCAAATTTGTTGTGAAAATTAATTTTTACACTATTTTGCGAGTTTTCAGTCGCAAGATTTTTGAGTACACAGTAAAAAATTTAGTGTTAAATATTTAACATTTATTGGATTAAATTAACACAAAAAAGTGTTAAATATTTAATATAAAAATTTTTTACTGTGTATGCTCTTTTTAAACTGAATTTGAATTTGTTAAAAAATTATTATCCGACAATTTTAAGACTTATTTAAGACGTTCTAATTTTTCTGGGTTCTGTTAATATGAGTTTAACTTAAAATAGTCTTTAAAAATGTTTTAAGACTATTTAAAGACGCTCTAAAATAATTTTTCGGAGCTCTGCCGATGTGAGCTCATCTTAAAATAGTGTTAAAAAAATTTTTAAAGATTATTATAAGATGAGCTCAAAGTGACAGAGCCCTGAAATATTAAAACGAAGCGTTTTAAAAAAGACGGATAATAAAAAATCAATTAAAAAATCTTGCGGTTAAAAACCCACAAAATTGTCTAAAAAATGTCTTAAAATTAATTTTCATAGCAAATTTAAAAAATCTGCTTTCAGAATTTTATTTTGGCATTTAAGACAATTTTTTTTTTTACATGGGAGATAACTTACAAATTTTCATTCAAAATTTATTTTTTTTATGTTTAAAAAAATTTTTTCAGGTAAAAAATAAAATTTTAAACAAATTAATTATTTATTACATTGTTAATTTTTTTTAAAATAAATTTTTTTACTCAGCGTATCATTTTTATAAATGTCGTTTTTAATTATAATTTTAAAAAATTGTTTTTTTACGGTTTATTATATAATTCATGTGAGCTCGAAAAAACAAATTAACTCTCGAGTGTGATAATTGATAATTGATAAGATAATTATGTGTGTTAAAAAAGTTTGCCGGTAAAACTATAAGCAAAAATAAAAATAAAATTATATTATGAAAATAAAATGACCTAGATCCTTACGCGACACCCGCATAACTATTGTAACTCCCGAACGTGATAGTAAGCGCGGAAATAACGAAATCACCTGTAAGATAACGCATGAAAGTGCAAGTAAACATTTTTTTATTATGCTCTATAAGACTACTTAAGTTATTATTTTCTTAATTGAAAAATTACTCTGGCAATTTATATAATTTTTAAATTTTAAGCGTAACAATTTCTCTTTCACCAAAAAAATAAGTGACTTGCAGGAAAACAAAGGAAAAAAATTCATTGTTTACTTCTATTTTATTATATGAAGATTCGGGCATTTTTATGCTTATCATCTGCTTTTATTGAGTGCCCATGTTCTAATAATAATAATAATAATAATAATAATTTATTTTTACTTTTAAAATTTTTATTAACTCACTTGAAATTTTTCATTGATGAATATTTTTGTTTTTTATTAATTTTTTCTAGTAAATTAACATTTTTTTCTTCTTTTTTTTTTTTTTTTGAAGTTTTAAGAAGTGTTTATTTGATTTATTTAAATCAAAGATTAATTTTACAAAATTAAATAAGACTTTTATAAAGAATTTTGTAAATTTAAGGAGATCCACGCGAAGCACACACAGTAAAAAATTTTGCGTCAATGCGTCAAAAATTTTTGTGTTAAATATTCAACACTTCTGTCTGTTAATTTAACACACTATTTAATTATATAAAATTAATTCATTTTAAAAAAAGAAATTGATTACACGGCGAAAAAAATATAGAAATTTTTCAAATGTTAACATAGTAATTTTTCCAATGGTAACATGGGCATTTTTTCTTTATTGACATGATAGAAATATTCATGTGACAGGAAAAATTTATTTATGACATGAAAAAAATTTTTTTTTTCAATTAAAAAAAAAACAAAATCAAAAAAACACCATTCTGAAATTTTCACGATATTTTTAGAAAATGTCAAAGTTTCATATGAAAGAAAGAAAAAATAAATTAAAAATGTTTATCATCGAGAAATTCGGAGTTTTTTCGGAAAATCTAAAAAACAACGATGAAGAAAAGTTTGAATAATTTTTTTTTATTTTTTCCCAAAAAGAACATATAATAAAAAAAATTTTGAAAAAAAAAACGTCTTGATAAGTCAATTTTTGAAAACGTTATGGCAATTTAAGCCACACCGTCAATAATCTGCTGAATTTCTAATTTTTTCGAAATGTAAAGCAAAATTTGAAAAAAATTTCCTGGAATTTTTTTATCACAAACCGACTGTATATCACTGTTTTACTTTTAAATTATCTGAAATTGCTCGAATGAGAAAATTGTTTTATAAATTTGTAATTATTAAATTAAGTTACATAAATTTTAGTGATAAATGAATTTTTCCTATGTCACATGGATATTTCTATCACTTTAATAAAGAAAAAATTCCCAAGTTAACATTGGAAAAATTTCTATGTCAACATAGGAATTTTTCCTATGCAAAAATAGAAATTTTTTTCGCCGTGTAGTAAAAATATTACTTGAGACATTAACACAAAAAAAAATTCAACAATATTGATATTTAATTGCTAAAAAAAAAAAATGAAATCATAACTTTGTCTCTTATAGTGTCAATAATTGGAGATTTTACCTTAAATAATTTTTTTTTCATTTAATTTATTAATATTGCTCCAAAAAAATTTTTTTTGACAGCTTACAAGTTTTAAAAAAACTTACTAACGATTTATTCCCAAGAAAAAAAATTAAAATGCACAACATACTTTATCACGCATTGAAAGACCTATTATATAAATATGACTTGTTTTCTTAAACATCATAATTAACATCTTAACTGACACTTGAATAGATAACAAACATAATAAGCCTCTTTAAAGATTAAAATCAAATTATAATCGGACTTTCTCGGCCTCTTTTTATCCACAATTGGTTTATAAGCTACTGTTATACTCAAGATCTTGATAATCCAAATAAAAAAAATACAAATAAAAATTTCCATCGGAATTTTATGAATTAATTAAATCGAATATCGTATTAATAATTAATTTAACGAATCTCTCAGATGAAGCTTGGACTATCGGGATAGGAGAAAGCGCCCCAAAATATCTTCCAAAGACGAATAAATGAGTTCAAGGCCTATGAGTCTTGATTTCTCATGCGGAAGTGATCAGACTGTTTCACCAAAGACGAAATTAAAGAATTCCAAAAGAGAAAGATTAGAGACCCAATTCCTGAAATTTGTTCTCAATACCTGAATTTCAAATTTTACACCGTGACGTTTTTTTTTTTTTTTTTTTTTTTTTTATACGTTTTAAGTAAACGTTATACTTATTTTTTTTCTTGCTTGTTGCGACCTTCACTCTTTCGATTTTCAGTGACAAAAAATCGTGACCGGCAGTTTGTTTGTTTGGAACAAGAAAGTAATTATCCACATTGTGACTCGTCAGGATTAAAATATCATTCTTAGTCTAGTTAAGACTCAATAATGCGATAAAACGTTTTATGGCTTTTTTTTTTTTAATCGTAAAAAAAGTTGAGGTGGAAAAGTGATGGACTTAAATTAGATTTATGGAATTGAGAAAGTTTTAGATTCACGGTAAGATTAAGTTCAGCATCTTTAATTATAATTACTCTATTTTTTTTAAATACTTTTTGTTTTCTTTTTAATAATTTACGGATTTTTTAAATAATTTCATCATTTTCAAACTTTTAATTAATTTAATTGTCCATTTTTTTTTTTTTTTGAAAAATTTTAGCTAGGGTTTTAAATAAGAGAAAAAATTTATAGTTTTTAAACATGTGCTAATATTTACAGAGAGAAATAAATTGTTAAAAAAAAAAAATAAGCAATAAATTTGTTCAAAATTTTAATTCTTAGCTTTTTAATAAATATTTATTAACAATAGCCCGTGTCAAAAAAAATTCGTCTTTTTTTTTTTACTTATTCATTGAAGTCTTCTTTTTTCTGTTCTACATTTATCTTTAAGAAAAAAAAATTTTTTTTCAATTCAATTATTAAAAAAATTAAAAAATTAAATTGAAAGTATAAAAAAAAATTTTTTTTTTTTTAAATAAAAATTAAATGATGTTAAAAAATTATTCTTTCTTGTTTACTTTAAAAAATCAATAAATATCGATTATTTTTTACACTAAATAATACAATTTATTATTTAAATTCTCGTGTAAAAAAAAATCGTCTTAAAATTGTCGTTCGTTTGAGAGCTTAAACGTGACACAAATCAAGAATATTTTAAGACTTTTTTAAGACGCCAAAAAAAAAAATTCTGAGAGCAGATTTTTGAAATTTGGTTCTCGAATTTGTTGTGAAAATTAATTTTTAGACGATTTTACGACTTTCTAACCGGTACATTTTTGAGTACGCTTTTTTTTAAATTGAATTTGAAATTGTTGAAAATTTATTATCGGACAATTTTAAGACTTTTTTAAGACGCTCCGTTTTAATGTTGCGGGGCTCTGTCGCTGTTAGCTCATCTTAAAATAGACTCGAAAAATTTTTTTAAAACTTTTTTAAGATTTTTTTGAGACTATTTTAAGATTTTTTAAGACAATTTTAAGATTTTTTTAAAACTATTTTAAGATTTTTTTAAGACGATTTTAAGATTATTTTAAGACTATTTTAAGACTCTACAATAATTTTCCGGAGCTGTCGCTGTGATGTCTTATTTTCATAAAAAATTCGAGAACTAAATTTCAAAAATCTGCTCTCGGAATTTTTTTTTGGCGTCTTAAAAAAGTCTTAAAATATTCTTAGTTTGTATCACGTTTAAGCTCTCAAACAAACGACAATTTTAAGACGATTTTTTTTTACACGGGCAATGACGCAAATATTTTTACTGTGTATAAAAATTAATTTAGAGACAAAAATAACTAACTAAATGAGTAAGACTCAATTTTTTTACAACAAGTAGTTCATACATAAATTTTTAATGCAAAATAAATTAATTCCACATAAATAGCTTCAACTCTCCGAAAAATTTTTCAATTCGAAAAATTAATTTTTAATTAAAACTTTAATTTTCTACTATCAGAAAAAAAAATTGTTTAAAATTAATATAAAAAATAAAATTCATTTTTTTTTCGAGTTTAAAATTGTTAAATTTAAAATAACAACTGATTTTAATTTGTGAAATATTCATAAAAAAATTTTGTGCTTTAAATTAGTAAAATAGACAAAATTTACATTAAAATAAAAATTTAAAAGCGAAAATTTTTAAATTTCAAATAATAATTGAATTTAATTTATAAAATATTCATAATAAAATATAAAAAATTTCAATTGCTTTAAATAATTTAATAAATGTAAAAATATAATAGTAAAAAAAAGAATTTACTAATTATTAATAAAATATTAGACAAAATTTACATTAAAATAAAAATTTATAAGCGAAAATTAATAATAATTGAATAATGATTAAACAAATTTATTTAAAAAATTAAAATCAATGAAAGAACATACGGGTATTGTAACTCATTACTAAGAAATGTTTTTGTCACATTTGATATGACTAATGAGTTTCAAGTGAACAGTATGTTCAATATGTAAAGAGAAATTTGTGATGATGTGGGTCCACGAATAGATATTAAATTCTGTAAGACCTACATTTGATCAGGCATCTAATTTATTTTTTCCTACAATGACTGTTACTTTTTGTGTGTATTTATTATATTATAATACAATTTTTTTGTAATTATATATAGAGTAACGTTTTTGTGAGATTATTTATAAAGTGCGAATAAAATTATTCCGCGGACTTTTTATTTACCCTCTCAGTGCACGACAGGTGCACTCGTGACGTAATTGCAATACCGTTATTCCTACTGGACATATTATATCGTACACCAGGTGAAACCCCGAGACATCCGGATACGATCTAGTGCTTGATCCGTGTTTATTTTCTCGTAAATGTGAAAGTGAATCATGTGTATGTGTAATTTTATGGTAGGGCGTATTATATTATACCTCAAGTACCGTTATAATTTTAAATGAAATTGAAACTAAATATTGAAACAAAGGAGATATTTAAGGTATTTTTTTTTCCGGAAAATATTGTTATTATTATTATGTACGATCAGATAAAATTTTATTAGTTCTTTTCGTTAATTAATTTTTTGAAGAAATTTAAATGATTTATTTTTGGTTTAGATAATGATTTAATTTTATTAATTTGGAATAATAAATTGGAGAATATTAACAAATTTTAACTACGCGCCATTTCTTTAAAAAAAAAATTAATAAAAAAAAATTTTTTTAAATAAAAAAAAATAAAAAAAATTTTTTTTTTTTCATTTTAGGTCCGGCGATAGGTAAATTTTTAATGATTAAAAATCCGTTCTTTATTTTTTAATTTTAAACCCACAGAAGAATTGAAACATCGTGTGCATCCAAGGTTCTTTTTTTTTTTTAGGGAACTTCAGCAGTATTTTTAAATTACTTGAATTTTTCATCTCGAAAGTTTGGTAATCAAAATAAAGTAAAATATAAAAATTTTAAATTTCCCTTGAGTGAAATATTTAGTTTTTAAAAGCCATATCCAGTGAAAGCATAGATACAATTTTAGGGAACCCCTCGAGAGTAGTTAAAAGTAATATGTAAAAGTAAACGTGTACATACATATTAATATAAATATAAATAAATATTTGGGAAATGTATACGGTTGATAAAAAGTACTTGGAAGGATACAATATGATACGACGTGAAATTGATACGGTACTTTAAATTCGCGGAGTAATGATATTAAAAATAATGGACTTTGAGTGTAAAATAAAATAAAAGTTGAGATAAGAAATAAGGAAGAGGGTAGAAATGAAAACGGCGAAAAGTCTGAGAAAAGTTAAATAAAATTATGAAAAATAAAGGAAATAAGAGATAATTAGTAGTGAGTAAGCTGACTGTTGATTTATAAAATTTTCTTGATTTATCTACGACATTATCCGTTTCTCAAAGTTTTGTATTTACACAAACTGAACGTATTGGTATTAGGTACTCTTGAAAGTTGAGGTAACTCATTCAGTATTTCTCTCTTCTCATAGCTTCTCATTTCGTAAAACTTTATTCTCCTCTTTCTCTCATTTTCTGCATCCTCATGTACGTCACCTCTATTGCTTTTCTCCTCTTTCTCCCCCGCCCCTAACCCATTTACTCTTCGGAACTCAACTGCTGGATCAATACCGGGAAAATAACAAAGATAAACAAGACGGAGATGAATGACAAATATAAATTATACATTCGTCTTTCTTGGCTATAACTACCCCCCGGTTTTATAGTCATGTCGTATCAGTTGATGAAGGGGCGGAGGCGAGAACGCTCTGATGATAAATAATCATCCTTCTGTTCCTTCAAATATTTTTTATTCAATCATTTTCAGTTAAAAAATTAATAATTTAAAAAATTTTTAGTTTAATTGTTCAGTTAAAAAATTAATAATTTTTTTAATTATTAATTACACTGAAAATTTATTTATTGACGCACGCTCAAAGGATTTTATTGAAAATAAATACCGATAGATTGTAAATTTTTTTTATTTTATTAAAAAATGATTAATCGAAGCGATTTGTAGTCTCAACGAATTATTAGATGCCAGTAACTAATAAACCAATTATCGTTAATGATCGACTGGCAAAGTGCTCTCAATTATACCTCTGAGCCAAGAGCTTAATGACTGTACATCTTCTACACTATATTATGGTAAAAATATATTCATGTGTATAGTGTATAGATAGGAAGAATATAAATATATGTGCTTTATGAATTATTCATAAACAGGTAAGTTAAAAAAAACGATAGGCTCCATAATAAACATTTTTTATGATTTTTTTTTGTATTAAATATTTCTCTATTTTTATCTAATTCAGTAATCAAATAAAAAGTTATATTATCGATTGTCGAAATTGAAAAATCATTTATAATTTGATAAAAAAAATTGATACATATTTTTTTTTTTTTTTTTTTTTCGGTTAAAAATATTAAAATAAATAATCACGAATTAAATTGGTGAATTATACTACTAAATAATAACATAAATATAAATATAAATTTATATTTAATCTTGATCCACACGGCCTTATTCTTATAAGTCGAAGAGTAAAAAAGAAGACACGAGGAGAGAGATGTGAGAACGTTGACACACTGACTCGCTACCCCACATACCCTTTTACCTTTCAGATGCGTATATAGAAGCAAGGAGAGATTTCGATTGGATTTGTCTTGCGTCTATACAATAACAATTCAAAACTTGTTTTATAATAATATCATTAATATTTAAAATTGTTATTTTTTTTTCTCGATGTCAAATAAAAAAAAAAAGTTTGAAAAATTCATTTAATTATCGCAACTGTTTTTTTTTCTTTTTCAATTAAAATTGAAAAAGAATATCGTGACCAAAATGCCAAAAGGGTGTATTACAGCAGCTAGATAGGGTTTTATGCCAAAAGAGCGTATAAAAAAATTTTTTTTCGCCATTTAACTTAGAACTGCCCAAAACGTAAAAATTTGTCAAAAAAAATTTTTCAACGTACTAATGCCAAAAGGGCATATAAAAAAACATACGTCCTTTTGGCTTTAGAAAAAGTTTAGCCTAAAGCCAAAAGGGCGTATAAAAAAACTTTCAATTTTGCTCTGAAATATGAAATTTAACTCTAAAAAATAAATCCAGATGATTTAATATTGTTGAATTTTGCGCCTCTGACTCACCAATCATGTTAGAAATCGCAACTGTTTTTTTTTCTTTTTCAATTAAAATTATAAACAGAATTCGTATTAAAATTGTAATAAGGTAAAAGAGCCAGTTATTGACACTGGTTTAGTTTTTTGACACTTGCAATTTTATTCTAATTAAAAAAATCAAATGTTCTCAAAAAAGCAATTTTCTTAAAATTTATAATTCAAAAATTATATTTATTAATTTATTAGAGTTGATTTGTTTTTTTTTTTAATTAAAATAAAATTGCAAGTGTCAATAACTAGGCCAGTGTCAATAACTAGGTCTTTTACCTTAATAACCTTTAAAAATACCTATTTGTAATTTAATAATCAATATATATATTTTTAATTATGCAGCAAAATTAGTAACATATAAATGACAATTCAAAGCAATCGGAAAAAAAATTTACGCGCCCTTTTGGCTTTAGGTCACTAAATTTTCAATGTCCTAAAGCTAAAAGGGCGTATAAGTTAAAACATACGCCCTTTTGGCTTTGGAAATTTATTTTTTTATTTTTAGAATCAAGTGTTAATAAAGCGATTTGTAAAAAAAAATTTATCCGCCTTTTTGGCAAAGCCAAAATTCGTATCTTAGTTTTTTATAAATAATAATTAAACGACAGTGAATTTAACGGTCAGATAAATTGAGAAAGTCCTCAGTGTGTTACTTTAGATGATAAAAAAAAAAAATTATTTTTTCGAGCAATTTTCCTGCCACAAACACAGACTCACGGACGTCCAAGAAAGATTACTTTTAATGTTATTATTTTCTACGTTAAACAAAATAATTTTTATTAAAATATATTTTATGTGCCTGACAGATTATTTGACTTGATATAAGTGCACTTATATTATCCTCTAAGTGCGATAAAAATAAAAAAATAAAATCAATTTCAGTTTCGAAAAAACTGCTTTTTTTTTGGCCGGTCGAGAGTAGAGCACTATCTCAACGCTTCGCTTATGAGGCGTGCAATTTAATGATTGTAATAACACATTTCAATATCATAAAAAATCACAAGTATATCAATTTTAAAATATATCAATTGCAGCACAATTATTAAAGAACACTTGTGTCACATCACGTAATTTTAATAAGCTCACAAACCTTTTGTTGCAGATAATTAATCCTAAATGGCACACACTCACTTTCAATTACAAAAATAAATTATAAAAATAAAAAAAAAAAAAAACAAATTTTTTTGACACTTTGAATTTTATTTTTAAATAAATTAAATAAATAACTAACAATTGATGATAAGTTTGTGCTCGTGGTTGTGAGCTTGTAGGAAATGAAACTCTACTTATATACTCTCCCCTCTTGATCATTCCGTCTTTCTTATTTCTTAATATCTTTCTTCGTTTTAAACATTACCCTTTCCCTCTTTCACTTGAACCATGTCGTTTAGCTTTCACCAAAAACCCACGATTACCATTGTCCCACTCGTCATTTTTATTTCAAAACCAATTATTCTATATCCTCCAACTGATATCAGTTTTTTTTTGTTGTATTAATTCAAAAAAGAGAAAAAATTGTTGCACAGAAAAAAAAATTCACTTGAGCCAAAAATATATTTTTCTTCCTAATTATTTTCTTGAGCGAAAAACAAATTTTTTTTTTGACACAAAAAATTTTAATGATTCCAACAAAATTAATTCTCTTGATAAATTGTAGTAATTCTGTATTTATTAGAAAAAAATTTGAATTTTTAATCTTAATCATGTGAAATGTGAGTGTCCAGCTATAAATGACTTTATTGCAAATTATAAACGCACGGTGAATTATCGAGTATATTATTGTACTTAAATTAAAAAAAGGAGAACGTCAATATAACGGAAATCATACCTTTAGTTTATGTTGATCGGCGAAAGTCGAAAATTCTTTAAGGAAAGTATTTATAAATTTTCTCGATGAATCATAAGTCTTAAATCAATTCACTGAGAGAAGAATATTTTTTTTTTAGTAATTAGGTTACTTAATTAAGATATTCGAATCAAGATATTACATCTACACGGCGAAAAAAACATAGGGATTTTTCCTATTTTTCCAATGGTAACATGGGAATTTTTTCTTTATTAATATAATAGAAATATGACATAGAAAAAATTCATTTATGACATGAAAAAAATTTTTTTTTTCAATTGAAAAAAAAAATAGAAATCGAAAAAACACCATTCTGAAATTTTTAGGATATTTGTAGAAAATGTCAAAGTTTCATATGAAAAAAAGAAAAAATAAATTAAAAATGTTTATCATTGAGAAATTCGGAGTTTTTTTGGAAAATCTAAAAAATAACGATGAAGATAGGTTTGAATAATTTTTTTCTATTTTTTCCCAAAAAGAACATTTAATAAAAAAAATTTTGAAAAAAAAAACTTCCCGATAAGCCAATTTTTGAAAAAGTTATGGCAATTTAAGCCGCACCGTCCATAATCTGCTGAATTTTTAATTTTTTCGAAATGTAAAACAAAAATTTATGTAACTTAATTTAATAATTACAAATTTACATAACAATTTTCTCACTCGAGCAATTTCAGATAATTTAAAAGTAAAACAGTGATAAACAGTCGGTTTGTGATAAAAAAATTCCAGGAAATTTTTTTCAAATTTTGCTTTACATTTCGAAAAAATTAAAAATCCAGCAGATTATAGACGGTGTGGCTTCAATTGCCATAACTTTTTCAAAAATTGACGTATCGGGACGTTTTTTTTTTTTCAAAATTTTTTTTATTAAATGTTCTTTTTGGGAAAAAATAGAAAAAAATTATTCGAACCTATCTTCATCGTTATTTTTTAGATTTTCCGAAAAAAACTCCGAATTTCTCGATGATAAATATTTTTAATTTTTTTTTTTCTTTCACATGAAACTTTGACATTTTCTACAAATATCCTAAAAATTTCAGAATGGTGTTTTTTCGATTTATATTTTTTTTTTAACTGAAAAAAAATTTTTTTTCATGTCATAAATGAATTTTTTCTGTCATATGGATATTTCTATCATATATTAATAAAGAAAAAATTCCCATATTACCATTGGAAAAATTCCTATATTAACATTGAAAAAATTTCCAAGTCAACATAGGAATTTTTCCTACGCAAAAATAGGAAAAATCCCTATGTTTGTTTCGCCGTATACTATAAATAAAATTTTTTTCACGATGTTTGAGAACACTTGAATTATTTGTGGATTTTTATCACTATTTATTATTTTTAAATCATTATTATTTTTTAATAGCAAAGAAAGTTACAACAAAATAAAAACTACTGTAATATTTTACTGTAGAAAAAAAAACTTGTAACAATTTTTACTTTTATAAATTCCAATGGTTCAATTCATCAGTTTATTGATTGATTTTACGTTCGAATTCTTCTATAAAAAAAAAAAAAAAAAAAAAAAAAAAAAATGAGCTATTTTATGATTAGTATAATTTTTTTATTTATGCACATTAATTTTCGGGAGAAAATAAAATAATGTTGTGGAAATTTCAGTGAGTAATATTGAATGGTGAAATTGCGCAATTTTTCTTCGCTTAGATGCTTTGACGTCAGAGACCATTCATGTCTCCGGCTTTCACACGGATCTTGAAGCCTTTGTTCCTCTTTTTCTTCCGTCCAACATTCTACACCAGAATTTTTATTTCCAACTGAGTAAATAAAAAAAAAAAATACTATATTTAATACGCACTTTTATAGAGTTTAAATTCTAATGTTAAAAAATTTCTTTTGTTCTCGTTGCGTTGAATTATATTATTTTAACAATGAAAATAGTTATCGTGAAAACTTTTATAGAATTTATATATTGTTGAGGCTTGAAACAAAAAATTTTATAATTTGTAGACCGATCATGATCAATCTAATATAAAACAATAAATTCTGAAGAAGAAATAATTTTTATTGGAACTTTAATGCTCTAATTCACGCGCGTTTTATATATGTATATAGAATTCTTGGATGTCTTCGTTATGATCTGCAACAGATATATATTGCAACAGGTGAATTACTTCAATGCAGGTGATTAATATTCAAAAATCATTATCGGAAAACGTGATTGCTTTCGTTTTATTTATTAATATTCAATGCGGGTTAATCAACAAATGAAGTCATAAAAGCGAAAGTTGCCCACCTATCTATTCTATTTTTCAACAACCTCCGGATTAATCATTATAAGAAAGTGAATGACGTCAATGGTGGTTTTACATTACGTCAGTTTTGTTCTTTTTATCATGGCCTAAATTCCTAAAATTTTTTTTTGTGATTATTATTATGAATTAAGGAATATTTTGTTTTTTGTTTTGACTGATAATACACAGAAAAAAAGGTTTACTTGAGCCAAGAAAATATTTTTCTTGTCAATTATTTTCTTGATGAGTGTGACATCGAAATGAGCTGAAATCTTTAAAAAGTTCAAAAATTAAAAAATGAGATTGTATCTTCTAAACTAATGATATTTCTAACGATACAAGCTTATCTAGATGTTACACTCATTAAGACCTTTCATTTGAGTACCCACATGGTATTTTTTATATATTTTATGTATATGGTATTTGTGAAATATATAAATATATAAAATATGTGAAAAATACATGTGGGTATTCAAACGAAAGGTCTTGATGAGTGTAACATCAGAATGAGCTTAGATATTTAAAAATGTCAATGATTTAGAAATTACATTGTATTTTCTACACAGAAAAAAAAGTTCACTTAAGCCAAGAAAATATTTTTCTTCCTAATTATTTTCTTGAGCAAAAAAAAATTTTTTTTAACGAGAAATTTCACTTATTCCGGCAAAATTAATTTTCTTGCTTTAAGAAATACATATCTTAATTCAAAATAATTTATTTAAGTCAAAAAAAAAATCTTGTTTTGAGAGAATTCAGCCTCTTGCTCTAAAAAATTTAGTTCTTGATAGAAGTTAATTTTCTTGTCTAGAGAAAATTTCTCTCTTGCTCCAAAAAATTAATTATAAAGATAAAAGTAAATTTTTATTAATTAACATGTCAAATAAAAAGATCAAATAATATTGAATCATTTTTTTCCATTCAATATGTATATTTGCACGCTAAAATAATATAAAATGGGTATCAAATATTAAAGAGAAAAATTTTCTTTCATAAATTGAACACTAACAAAAAAATGATCATTTTCCTCGACATGTGTTCATATATGACGATATTTATCACAAACTTTTTATGAACTCACGATGAATACCGTCAAATTTTTTCATCAGACAAATTTGTTTATTTATTAATAATAATATATGATCCTTTAATAAATTAACTTTTGAATAGATCGGTCAAAATTTCTTCGTCAATTTATCATTCGTTTAAAACCTCAAAATAATATAATTACAGTGTATTGTGTACTAAATATCATCAACCTTTTATCCGTAAATGTACCGACAAATTGAATACAAAGTAATATTTATTTGTACACAAAATATTTTTTCTAACAATATAAATATTTATTAAAATTAAAAAAGTAATTTATGTAAAGGTTGTCAAGTTAAATTTTTCATTCGAAGACAATGTACCGAGCGCAAGCGTTTAACATTGTACTCACTAAGTTCTAGGTCATTGAATATCTTAATGTTATTACATGTTTCCATAATTTTTCTTCACACTTCAATCGTACTTCTTTTTCTAAATCAGTAATTTAATTCCGTTCGATCGTAAATTGTATGTAAGTTGATTAAATGTCTGATTCAATTATAAATACATTTAAGAGGTGTCAGAAAGAAGAAAAAACAAATTATGTCTTAGTATGTCAGTGTGTCTATATGCTAATTTATATATATATATATATATATATATATATGTATATATGTATGTATGAGTGTCTCACACCCGCAAGATTCTCCACTATCATACGTTGTTTTTTCTCGTACATATATTGCACGATTATCGCTTAGTCTTAAAACTTAACGGGATAAATTCGCTTACATCAACTAACTCTTCTTTATGTAGAAAGTAGTTTGATATTTCGACTATTTTATCATTAGAATCAGAATCAGCTACCTGTCGACGTTTCATGCCTCGTCTATTTCAATCTAATCTACATTTTACTTCATCGTAAAAAAGTTTATTTTCTTCAAGTATTTATAATTTTATTTACTCGCACTGGAGTAATATTTTTATTATTAATTATTTTATTTATTTTATTTATTTTATTTATTGGATATTTTTAAAAAACTTTACTTTTGAAAAAATGGGCAATGCTATAATAATAATAATAAATTAATTATAATTAAAATTTTAAACAAATTTTATTTTTTAGCTGCTCGTGTAAAAAAAAAAATTTGTCCTAAAAGAGTCGTAAACTTATGATTTTAAACGTGATATAATTTAGGAAATTTTTATAAAAAATTTATGACACCAAACCGGAATGAAATTTAGATTTCAGAAAAATATTGTCGCTGTTATTCAGAGAAAAAATATTGGATAAAATACTTTTATGACAATTTTAGGATACTTTATTGACAACTTTAGGACACTATAATTTCAATTTTATGAAAATTTTAGGATCTTTTTATATATGACAATTTTAGGATACTTTGATGATAATTTTAGGACACTTTTATGAAAATTTTAGGACATTTTTATATATGACAATTTTGGGATAGTTCGATGAAAATTTCAAGACATTTTTATGACAATTTTAGGAAATTTTTATGACAATTTTAGAATATTTTTATGACATTTTTAGGATGATTTGACGACAATTTTATGACAATTTTAGGACCTTTATTCATATAAAAATTTTAGGATAATATTATGACAATTTTAAAACATTTTTATGACAATTTGAGAATACTTTTATGACAATTTTAGGACATTTTTATGAAAATTTTAGGACATTTTTATATATGACAATTTTGGGATAATTTGATGAAAATTTCAAGACACTTTTATGACAATTTTAGGAAATTTTTATGACAGTTTTAGAATATTTTTGTGACAATTTTAGGACATTTTTAGGATGATTATACGACAATTTTAGGATCTTTTTATGTATGAAAATTTTAGGATAAATTGATGACAATTTTAAGACACTCTTATGACAATTTTAGGACCTTTTTATACATGACAATTTTAGGAAATTTTTATGATCATTTTAGAATATTTTTATGACATTTTTAGGATAATTTGACGACAATTTTATGACAATTTTAGGACCTTTATTCATATAAAAATTTTAGGATAATATGATGACAATTTTAAAACATTTTTATGACAATTTGAGAATACTTTTATGACAATTTTAGGACATTTTTATTATTATTTTTATGATATTTTAAGGATGATTGTACGACAATTTTAGAATATTTTTATGACAATTCTAGGACATATTTATGATAGTTTCAGGATGCTTTTACGACAATTTTAGGACCTTTTTATATATGACAATTTTATAAAAATTTTAGAACCGTTTTTAAACGAGTAAAGAAACAAAAATCTTACCGTAGTTTAGGAATAGCTTGTAAAAAAAAGATTTCAAATTGATCTGAGTTGATAGTTAATAGTTAAATCAATTAATATGTTAATTTAATCATCGTAGTAATTAATTTATTTAATCTCGAATTAAATATAAACATATTTATTCAGAAATGGCAAAATCTCACTATTGAGTTGAATCATATATTATCAAATGTTATTTTTACGATAAAATATCAAGTTTTTTCTGTATAATTATTATCTGCATCATACATTTGTATAATACAAGAAAAACATTGTACTTCACCTTTCTATGCATAATTTTAAAGAATTTCTTACAATATATTATGTATTTATCATAATGAAAGTTTTAAATATTATAATTAACCAATTCTGTAATTATTATCATCTTTATTACTATCTTTATTTATTTATATATTTGTTTAGAAAGCAAGAAGTAACGCTTTAATTTCCGGTGAAGAAGATCACGAGAATTGGAATTCGTGTGAAACACTGAAAGCAAGATAAATCTGTCTATATTAACTCACAGGCACAGGACTTAGTTTCTTTTTTATCGTTTACTCAAAGTAATTGCATTAAAAATATATAAGCATCTGCTGTGTAACACGATTAAGGAACCGGGTTTTCTTCTTCATGTCGAATGCATCCTACTCTCCGATTGTTGGGGTATCACTAACGGCAGCATTTATGACGTTCAATCATGTAATGCTAAATCTTTCACATTTTCATAAGTCATGTCCTCAATTCTTCCACTAATTTTATTCATAAATAATCTTTATGATTTAATTAATAAATCATAATTATAACCTACTTTACAAACTAACGATCGATGCATTAACAGAGATACGGTCTACAAATACCAATTTTGTAATTATACGCGATATTATTGATTGCATTTATTTGATATGGGCAAATTGATTAGAAATAGGTGTTAAGATTTTTCAATCAATAATCAATAATTAAAAACATTTAAGACAGAGAATATTTAAATTTTAAACAAGATTATTGAATAAAAAATCATTAAACTTGCCAGGAGTACGTAAATAATAGTCCTTCGTAAATTCATTCTTTTATTTTTAAATTTAATCATTGAAAAAAAAAAATAACTAAATGATAAATAAATAGGCAGTGTTCGCAAGTAAAACTGCCTTATCTCAGGATCCATCACATATTCAACTAAATAAACTTTACTATAAAGAAATTACTAATAAACGTACAACCAATATAATCTTTGAGATTGATTTTATTTTTTGGTTATTCTTTATTTTATTTTAGATAACTTATAAGACAGAATTATTAAAATGCAGCTTGGTTAGGGTAGAAAACTAATTATCAACAAAAAATTTCATTTGCTATACTTTGATGTAGACCGCAAGAGAGTGCCAAAAGTAAATTATCTAGTTTAATTTTTTTAAGCAGTGTTTAGAGTATTTACAGTCAGTCTGATAACCTCCTTCCCCTTCAGTGCATTTTACATCTCTTTCAAATAAACAAACCGATATATTAAATTGGCATTTGTTGTCACTGCTCCAGACTGAATTACCGACATCAAACTGTACTAAATGTTCTTAATATTAATTGTTCAAAATAGGATTTGTTTCTTTTGTAATTTCTTCATTAAAAATAACGAAAAACGACAATATTATTCGATTTTTCTGTTAAACTTATTTTTATAAAGATTTTTTTGGATTTATTTCTTCATAATTTCATGCAAAGTATTTTTTTGACTCTTTTAATAAAAATTATAATAAAAATCAGCTTTTTGCCGGGCTTATGCAATTAAAATTTTTATTTAAAAAATTTCTTAGTATTTTCTTTACTCCTTAAAATTTTCAGTTTATGTTAAAATTTTTTATTTATTTTTATTACACTGAATAATTTTTAATTATAAAATCAATCTTTGTTAAATAATCTTCATAATTCTATAAATAATCTTTATAATTGCACAATTGCCCAAAATTATACACAGATAGTTTCAATTTTTAATTGGAAGATATTAAAGCTCTTTAAAATTATTTTTTTATGTAAAGATTTTTTATTTCAGTCTAGTGTAATATGTATGCACTGAAAAAAAAATGTAATTTGAATCAAGATGAAAATTCTTAAACCAAGAAAATAATTTTGAAGAGTTTTACTATCTTGAATCAAGTAAAATTTACTGAAGCCAAAAAAAATTTCTTAATTTAAGAATTTTTTTATTCAAATCAAGAAAAATAAAGTTCTTCAAAAATATTTACTTGATTCAAGCAATTTTTTTTTTTAAAACAATGTAAAGCAAAAGCAAATTTCGAGTTAGAAAACATTAAAAATTAAATTTTTTGTTTTTCGTCCAAGGATTAATTTTTTCAATGAATTTTATAAATTTAACGAAAGTAAAAATTTAGTAAGAATTTTTCAGATCAAAATTTCCATTTTAAACTCAAAGAATAAATATTAGTGATTAAAATTAAAAAAAGTAACAACTTTCGTTTGTAAATAAGATGTAATAATGTGTGTACATATAAATTCGGGTTTTGGGCGAGTTGAGTAAAATGATTCAGCCTAATATACACGAGTCGGTTCACTTTCACCTCCTACGCATACCCTGACGATTCTCTTTTAAATCATCTTTAATCTTCCCCTCTACAAGACACTGCGCTGATTCAGAGCATAGAAAAGGAGTTCAGGGTCATCCGACTACAGTTTAACTCTTCAGTCATTTATCCGGATAGATTTGCCGGTTGGCTGGCGTGTTTTCAGGAAGAATCGACTCTTCCTATGGAGATTCCTTGGCCTTTTTCTCTTTTTATCATTATCGAACTCCTCTTTACCCACTATTCTTGTTCACTCACTTTCACCGAGCTGCATTCTGCATCCGGTATCCAATCGCGATACTCATGTACTCGATCCTACGACCTACATCATTTTATAGTCTTTTAATATTCATTTTGAGGCTGCCTCTTCATAATTCATTTATTTAAATACTGGATAATATTAATTAAATACGTAACTCATGAATTATTACTTTCTCATACGTAATTAAAACTTCAATGGTAATTAAATACTTCAATGACCTTAAACTTTTAAAAATATTTTATTTTATTTTTTTTTATTTTTTATTTTATGGATTCTAGATTTCTGGTACAGTTGTATGTATTTAATAATTAGAAATTGTTTTTTTTTTTAATAAATTCAATTACTTACTTATTAATTTTTTTTAATTAAAAATTATTAACAGCATTAAATTAATTTTTTTTCTTACTAATAACCAGAAAATTCAATTAATTTTTAACAATTTTAAAATAAATATCTAATAATTTTTTTGGAAATTTTTTAAAAACAATTTTGAATAAAGTTGCTTTTAAAAATTGTAAAATATTTAACCAAAGCTATTTTAATTAAATATTAACACTGATATTTTATAATTGACTTATTTTAATAATTTATAAAATTTTAATAAATATAAAAAATTTTTTAAATTATTAAAATTATTTTTTTTTTTTTTACTAATAATCAAAAAATTTATTTAATTTAAATTTAATAATTTTAAAATAAATATCTAATAATTTTTAAAAATAATTTTGAGTAAAGTTGCTTTTAAAATTTATAAAATTTTTAAGGAAAATTATTTTTATTAAATTTTAACACTAATATTTTATAATTGACTTATTTTACCAATTTATAAAAATTTAATAAACTTAAAATAATTTTAAAAATTATTAAAATTGTAGTGGGTCCAATAATTGGAATCAACCCCCTTCAATTTTGACAAATTTTGGTCAAAAATTTTCTTTTATCATATAACAATGTTCTGGGAAAGAAAAAAAAATAAAAAAAAAATTTTTTTCCAAAAAATATGCAAATTCAAAATTTCGCGGTTGTTCCAATTTTTTAACTTTGTTTTTGTAATATCTCGAACGTTATTATAAATACAAGAATGGCATTTCGTTTGTTTGAAAAGGGACACTTGAGGCTTTTGAAAAATAAAAAAAATATTTTGGAAAAAAATTTTTAAAAATGCCAAATTTGTCAAATTTTGAATTTTTTAAAATCGTCAAAAATTACGATTGATATTAAAATTTTAGCTCAATTTTTTTTTTGTATAATACTTTGTACTGATCTTAAAAGATCCTGAAATTTTTAGAACAGTTTTTTTTGTTTTTCAAAAATATGAATTTTTGAATTAAAAAAAATTTTTTTTTTTTTTTTACAACTTTTAAATGAAGTAAAAATTATGCAGATTTTTATTATTATAATTTTGAGGATTGAATATTAAATGCACGACGTAAAAATGTTAAATAATAAATGTTAAATCAAGAATCTTTTTCCCAATTTTCGTTTTCATTAGTTATTTTTTTTTTTTTTAAATAATAAAAAAAAATCTTTTTTTATTAAATAAAATTTAATTTTTTTTCATTAAATAAAATTTGATTTTTTTTTATTAAATAAAATTTAATTTTTTTTTTTATTGAAAAGATTTTTTTTTTTTTTTATTAAAAAGAATTTTTTTTTTATTAAAAAGAATTTTTTTTTTATTAAAAAGAATTTTTTTTTTATTAAAAAGAATTTTTTTTTATTAGAAAGAATTTTTTTTTTTTTTATTAAATAAAATTAAATTTTTATTAATAAATTAAAAAATTTTGACATTGTCAAAACTCATATTTAAAATCTAAAACACTTTTTTAAATGAATAAAAATATTTCCCACGAAAAAAATGTTAATTCGTTCTTCTACACAAAATAACTATTTAAAATATCAAGAATAATAAAAAGTACAACAGTTATAATCCCGTCATTAAAAGAGGAATGTGTTTTCTTAGCTTAAAAATATGTAATAAAATACCAAGTAAGCCTCCTCTACTTTATTTATTCGAAGTGAACTACCACTGACCAGACAGTAATCTTCAGAGTACAGTAATCAATCAGATTTTCATCGGACAAATATTTTCATCTAAAACCTATCATTCTCCTATCTCTTTGATGAATAATATCTATGTATATTGTGTTTAGTACGTCACGTGTACTTTCTAAGAACGTTGGACTCTTTTCACCTAATGGAATTCGATCAACAGCATCTGATGTCCGAAGATTATAGTCTTCATCAAGTTGCTTTCGCCGATTGCATCCGGAATCTATTCAGATTCTTCATCTTTCGTTTTATGGATCGTAGATACTCGTGATTTTAGCAGGATATTGATAAAACAATATTTATCCTCATCGTACAAACTATCCCGTTTGTTATCTAACTTTTTCAACCGTAAAATAGATCCTTAAAGAGACCTACCGGTCAAGTAGCTTAAAAATGACAGGATTTTTAACATGTTTGCGTCATTGCGTCGAAAAATTTTGTGTTAAAAATTTTTGTATCAAATATTTAACACAAAAAAATGTTAAATATTTAATATAAAAATTTTTAATACAAAATTTTTTGACGCATTGACGCAAAATTTTTTACTGTGTTCTATTTAATAAAATTTAGTAATAGTTCCTAAATGATTTAGTAACAAACCTTTCATTACAAAATATTATTTAAGAGAATAAACAAAATTTTGTAGCCACTGTATTTATATAATAAAATAAGTTTTTATGGTTAAATTTAATATTGTTGGAAAAGTTTTGACTTGGAGTTAGACCTTTTCAAGGTTTCATATTATTCTCACCAATAGTCAATTTATTATGATAAGTATTTAAGCTGCATTTGAAAATTCTCTATCTCTAGAAACATGATTAAGAAATTACCTTGTATCTTGTGAAATATTGACATTTTTAAAGATATAAATTCATCCCGACATTACACTCATCAAGAGCTTTCATTTGGGTACCCACATGCAATTTTATATATTTTTCATATATACATATATATAAATATATGAAATATACGAAAAATTGATGTGGGTACTTAAATGAAAGGTCTTGACGAGCGTAACATCGAGATGAGCTTAAATCTTTAAAAATGTCATTCGTTTTTTAAAAGATCCAATGTCATTTCTAAATTATTGACATTTTCATAGAGACAAGCTCATTCTCGTGCTACCCTCATCAAGAGCTTTCATTTGGGTACCCACATGCAATTTTATATATTTTTCATATATACATATATATAAATATATGAAATATACGAAAAATTGATGTGGGTACTTAAATGAAAGGTCTTGACGAGCGTAACATCAAGATGAGCTAATATCGTTAAAAATATTATCAATGGACAAAATACAATGTCATTTTTTAACTATTGATATTTTTTAAGTTACAAGCTCATCACGATATTACACTCATTGAGAGCTTTCATTTGAGTACCAACATGTAGTTTGATATATTTTTCATATATACATATATATAGTATATATAAATATATAAAATATATGAAAAATTGATGTCAAAAAATCAAAAAATCTATACTCTTTTTTTGATCGATCTAGTTATTATATAATGAGATTTTTTAATCAAGTGAAAACAATAGACTTATCAATTAGTTATTAACAGTTCCACAAGTAATTATTGAGCTCTATTCTTAATTGAATGCAATATTGATTAAATTTTTATCAAGACCCCAATAAATTTTATTAAAAGTTAGTACCTACTCATTTAATTTTAGCGTAGCGCATTTACTTCCTTAATTACTCTAATTAATAATAGCTCTGATTCAAAATTTCAATTATAAAAAATTACTCATTAAAAACTGTATACTTATTTATAAATATAATTTTAAATAAAATTCATACTTTTTACTCTTATTTAAATCGATATTTTTTATCAAAAAAATAATACAATTATTATTGTTGGTATAATTGTCGATTTGAATAATTATTTGATAAAAAATTTGTATTTAAAAAACGATTTAAAGCGTTATTTCATCAAGAGGTCAGTGGAACACGAAAGGAACTTTTTTATATTTACTCGTATATTATAACCACAAATTTAAACAAGATGATCATAAAATAATAATTTAGCAATCACCAAATATTAAATACCTGTCGGCAGAAATAGTGATCATTATTATTAAGACTTTATCCAAGAAACATCTTAAAAAAATTTTCCTGTTCTTCGTTTTAATTTTTCATGTTCAATATTTTTCAACATGTTTGTGTGGTTTATTTTTTTTAACAAAATACTTACGATATTTAACTAAGTGTAAGAGGACTGACTCCAAGATAAATTTTATAAATAAATGCAATATCTTATAACTTTTTCAGCCTAAAAAAAAAAAAAAAAAATCTTGACTGGAAGTAAATTTTCTTGCATTGAGAAAATTTTTCGCTTGCTCCAAAAAATTAAATATCTCGATATAAAAATGTTAATTTTGTTTTTGATTTATGATAAATAAACTAAACTTCTAAAAAAATAATAAAATTTAATTTCTTGAACTTCGATACAGTTAGTACTTGTAGAAAGGGTATAGAAATATTTATTTAATTTTAATGGAGTGAAAAGATTTTGCTAGACGATAATAAATTATAGATCTAAGCTTATACATTTTTTTTTTTTTAATATTTTCAATTTTAATTCTAATCTTAATTTGATCTTGATCAACAGAATTTATATGATAAAAAATATGACTAATAATTGTAATGAATGAGTTTTAAAATAAAAATAAACTAATGAAGGAAAATAAATGTGTTAAAGCAAATACGAAGGGTGGAGTAATAAAATTCCCGAACTCATTACTCGCGACGTGCAACGAGAAGTATTTGGAACGTTCCATTGGCCGAGTCTCTGGTGTCCGTATGCTCATGCATTTATGCCGCGAGCTATCAAACCATGAATGTGTATGTTACTGGTTCGATAATTTACAACTTGTAATGTATATAAGATGTAAGATGTAGTAAATAAAATATCTCGAGTAATTTATATCGGAATAATTTAATACATTTTAATTATAACTCAATACCGTCAAATAATTCAATCTAAAAAAGAATCTCGAATATTAATTGAAAATAAATTTGGTCAGTATTTTTTTTTTTTTTTTTCTAAAAAGAATTAAATGTAACTTTGTATTATTAAATAAATAAATATAATTCAATGTAACTCGATTTAAGAAAAAAAAAAAAAAAAAAAAGAATAAATAGACGATTATTTAAAGAAATTAATTTTAAAATAAGTGACTAATGTCATTAAAATTAATTGACACGTGGCAATTTTTAGGATCTAATAATGAATAAATTATTATAGAAAGCATTTATCAAAAAATAAAATTTGTAGAAATTAAAAAAAAAAAATATTGATGCAATTTTTCCGAAATATTAAAATTTATTTGTTGTATTAAATGAAGAAAAAAAAATCATATTAATTGAAAAAATGCCTAACTACTCATTTTGTAATTTTTAAACGTATAAATATTTTTTTTATTTTTATGTAATAAAAAAAATAATGAAAAAAAAAAAAGCTCACCCCGATGATACGCTGATCATCTTTCAAATATTGTCAAACTAAAATTCAAGAAAAATTTTTAAGTATATCAATAATCTTATAATGATTTATAATTTTCTTTTTATTTACCTGAAATATTTTTTAGGGATTTATTTTAAAAAATCAGTAAATATAAATTAGTCGTTGATTTAACGTCCGTATTTATTGTTTATTAAATTAGACAATTCAGTTATTTCTAACGATGCAATCAGCTGTATAAAGGTGGTTGTTTTCAGTACGGTCAAAAATCAACTAAAATAATTTTAATTATACCAAGTAAAATAATAAATAATTCATTTAAACCCTCGATAACACCATTGTTTTTTAATCCAATTAATTAAACTCCATTGTTCGGATAATATTTTAAACAATTATTTATTATGGTATCTACTTTAATAATATAAGTATTATCATTTTAAATATAAAAAAGGCTGTTCTCTCATATAGCTCTATGTTTAAATTTTATTTTTTAATCGTTAATAACTTTTTTAAATTATCGATAAAGAGTTTTTTATTTTTTAGGGAAGATATGTAGACGAGTAAACTTGTCAAAACTTAAAAATATTCATTTTTATCTACTATATTTACGCATGAACGTCCTTAAGCGTAAATGCACCAAGAGTATGCTCTATTATGGCTTTAAAATCAAATTCCCGATCTTGTCACATTAAATTGTATTAAACAGTCATAATACAGGGGAAGGAGGGGGAAAATAGGGTACTTAAGAAAATGCTAAGTTTTTGGAAACCTAATATATTGTCTTCTTTTTTTTTAATTGCATTCAAAGTAAATGAAACAAATTTTCAATTGCTGGTAAAAAATATTTTTCATTTTTTGCGGGAAAATTTGGGTAATTACTCCCCAACGAAAAAATAAATTATTTTTTGCGAAATTATGATAAACATTGGAAGATAATATGTTCTTTATAACTTACATTTTCATCTTGGTTCATTTTCTTACGATTTATTTACGGACAATTGATTTAGCATTTTTGATACTTATCAATAAAATACTCGCTGAAATTACGATAAATATTGGGAGTGAAATTTTATCTTTTATACGATCCCATTCGTTACATTCTTTATTCATCATTCCGAAATGAAAATATTTTTTGGTTATTGAAAGAAACTATTGTCTATTGTTTTTATTTTATAAATAAGAAAAATAATTAATCACGTATTAGAATTAAAATTCAAATATTCTGCATAATTTTTTTTTCATTTTTTGCGGAAAAATTGGGGTAAATTATAGTAACTTAAGAAATTTTTTTTCGACGGCCATATTTACGCATGAACGTCCTGAAGAAATTATTTTCTTACATTCAGGCTTGGTCTACTGACCCAATGATTTAGGATTTTTTTTTTAAATGAAAAATCACTGCAGTAAAATTTATTTAAATTGGTTCAATGTCCACAAAATTTATCAAGAAATACTTTCTCGTTAATTTTACAAGTCATATATTAAATAAAAAGTTTAAAACTCTTGAATGCAACTTGAATAAAAATGATCAAACAATAGGAATTAAAAAAAGTATTTTACAATGTATATTTACATAAAATATGTGTCAAAACTTTTTTAATCTGACAATTTAACTTGTAAAAAATACGGTTAAGAAAAAAGATTTGAAAGAACCCAGATTTGATTCTGTGTGAATGACGATTAGAAATTTTTTATCCTCTAAATACCAGCAGACATATATAGAATACTTGCATTGTTGATGGAGCTAACATAAAAACAAAGTGGACATGATTTAATATCGTTAAGTAAAGTATATCGTGTTCAGTGAGAAAAATTGTGACGGGTTGACGCGCTCACTGTACAGTATATACAGTATATACAGTAATATTACATCGAATTGAGTGTGTTGAGGATTTTGCAAATGCCGTATGTTGCTGTGTTGCTAAGAGGAGAAAGTTCCAAAGCCAGGAAGTGAAGTAGGCCACGACTTTGACTGTTCACAAGGTCCACATGACTTTGCTGCCTGGTGCTTGAAGAAATTACGTCGGCTGGGAACAACAACTGATAAACTCAATGAGAACTCGAACAATCACTGCTGCTATAGTCTTTCTATTTATTATATTTATTTTATAGTTATAATAATAAAATAAATAAGCTTGTAAATCACTATTATCTGTCACACTTAATTATACTTACATTAACTGGCGTGTTTAAATTTAATTTAATTTTTTTTTTTTTTTTTTTTTAGGATATAAAAATTTAGAAAAATTTATTTATGATTTTTTAAATGGATAATTGATGAAAAAAAATTACAACGGTATAAATTTTAGAAAATTTTTTTTAGAAAAACTATTTAAAAAATTGAAACGAAATTTTTAATTCAAATATTTAGCGGCATTTTTTAATAAAACAAAAAAATTAGCGCGCATGTGTAATTTAAAATTAAAATTGGTAGATTAGACCATAAATATTTATTGCTTGTAATGTCAAAAATATGTTTTTGTATAAATAATAGTTTTTAATTTTTATTTTACACTGAGGAAAAATTTATTTTAAAAAAAATGAGCGTTTTTGTGACAAAAAAGAAATTTGTTAAAAAATTTGACCAATTTTATTTTTTAGTTGAAGAAATTCAAAATTTACTTGCTGTAATTTTCTTGTTGACAAAAATTTTTTTATAATACTGAAATTAAGAAACATTTTTCAGATTACAATGAATATAATCCAGATATCACTCAGTATAATCCAGATTACAATGAGTATAATCCAGATATCACTCTGTATAATCCAGATTACAATGAGTATAATCTAGATATCATTCAGTATAATCCATATATTACTCAGTATAATCCAGATATCACTCAGTATAATCCAGATTACAATGAGTATAATCCAGATATCACCCAGTATAATCTAGATTATACTAGCTACTATCTGAAATTTTTTTTCACCACAGATATCATTGAGTATAATCTGGGATAATATACAGTGTCATCTTGTTATTTCCGTGTAGGAAAAGTCTTTTTGTAATTTTCCATTTTTTATTTGATGAACTAAATAAAAATTTTTTTTCTAAACGTTTAAATTTAGTTATTTTTTGACAAGACCAGCGCAAATTTTTGCAGAATAAACTTGAAATTACCGCAAACAATTTTAACATTTTTTTAGAAAATTTTTCAGACTAATAAAAAAAATTCTAATTGAACCTCATTTAGATTGCAATAAATAAATTAAAAAATTTACATTCGATAGATATTATAAATGCAATTGAAATTAGAAAGAAAAATGTAACCTTAACGAGTTGAAAGTATAATGCACAACCTGAAACGTTTCGCGCTGTGAGCGTGGTATAATATAATTTGTTATTACTATCAGTAATAAATAAACAGTTCTATAAATTATATAGCTCTCAATAAAAATTAATGTAAATAAAATTAATTATAAAACTTCCTGACTGTGAATTCACATTTAATTTACTTAACTTTATTTGAAGAATGTATACAATATATGTGATCATTTCTCTTTTGCTACATCTCAATGCACGTGCCTCCACTTGATATGAGGTCAAGGCTACAACTGCGAAGCTATCAGTGCTCTTCCGAGTCGCAGATAAATTTTTAACCAAAATATATATCATTTAAATAAATTTAAATTAGCCGAAAAAATTAAAGAAGAAATAACTCTTAATTAGAGCCGATAAATTTTTTTCATAAATTGAAATTCAGTTTACTTGTTTTTATAAATTTATAAATTTATAAATATTTTATATTTCTGTGATACATTTGGTGTTCTTATCGACAGTTAATTACAATCAGAATAAACCTAGTAGGTAGTAAAGTAAATTTGCGAAAGAGAAGCTAAGTTGATGTGAGAATGACGGAATTATTTTTACACGCACAAAATTAAAGAGAGAAAAAGAAGAAATAAGAGACAGAAGCTTTCGCTTTAAGAGTTTTATCCTCTTTCTTCTTTGCCCGTAAATAAAACTTATTTAGCTAAAGGTACACCACACGTCTACGAGCTACAGTGATAATCGTAGAGTAGGTCATCGGAACACTGCCTCTAGCAATCGGAGTTCTTCTCATCTTCTCTTCCTCGTCTTCCACCATGCACCATGTGCGATCTCATCGAGTTAAGTGTCTTTCCAGCCGGTTTCTCATTTGTATGAACACATATATGGAGGTTGTTAAGAGACACTAACGGCCTCAAGGGCACCTGAATTGACAAAACACTGTAAACAAGTGCATTTTTCATTTTAATTATATTTTATTTAATGTTATGTAGATCGGGATTATTTTTTTGTTGCTTACAGAAAATTTATCGTCTTTTTCGAAAAAGCTAATAAATGTGTTTAAAAATGTCAATAATTTAGAAATTAGATTGTATCTTGTTAAATAATGATATTTTAGAAGATATAAGCTCATCCCGATGTTACACTCATCGAGACCTTTCATTTGAGTACCCACATGAAATTTTTTATATATTTTATATATATGGTATGTGTAAAATATATAAATATATAAAATATATAAAAAATTGATGTGGGTACTCAAATGAAAGGTCGCGATGAGTATAATGTCGGGGTGAGCTTATATCTTTAAAAATGTCAACAGTTCACAAGATACACACACTAGTCACAAAAATTAAGGGATATTAAAAAAAAAATTCGAAATTTTTGGGTGATTTCCAACGAGCTGTAACTCCGAGGAAAATGATCGGACAGCAAATAAAAAAGCAAATTGTAGCTCCAAGTGTCTAGTTTTCAGATATGACCATGAAAATTTTTTATCATGTTCGGGTCTGGAAAATTCTAAGAAAACTACAAAAAAAAACATTTTCCAAATTTTTTTTTCGTTTTAAAAAAGGTCTACGGGCTTCAAAAAAATTTTTTCCATTGTTTCGCTGATAAAGCTTCTTTAGAAAATCCAATGCCCTTCAATTTGACGTAATCAAAAAGCCTGTACGATGATTTGCCGCGGAGTTATCGTCAGTCAAAGCAAAAAAGTACTTTTTCACTTTGACAATCAATAAATCTGAAAATAATGATCGTATAGGAAATCGAAGGACGGTTTTAAAAACTACACTATATTTTCTATAAGATACTATGAATAGCTTTTGTCAAAAAAATTTTTTTTGAATTGAAAACTTTAACTGAAAAAACGACAAAAATTCGCATAATTAAGGATATTTGGATAACTTGGTATAACTTTGGATAAAATGGATGAACAAAGGATTAAGTCGGTAATTTTTCAATCTCCAAGTGTCCTCTAGAATCCCTGAAAAATTCAAAGCGCTGGGATTTTTTTTTCATAGTGCTCCGAAGCTT
>JZSA01006843.1:0-11325 GCA_000956155.1 Cotesia vestalis | reverse complement strand
TTTTTTTTTTTTTTTTTTTTTTTCAAATTTCTCCAAAAATCAATCTTTTTAATTAAAAAAAATTAACTCGATTTCTTCTGACCGCTACAACTACCTTAGTTTCAAATCTCATTTTAAAAAATCAATAAAAAAATTCGTTAATTGACAAGATTTCGGAATTTTCCAGAAGAATTATTCAGAATTTTAGAGAAATTTTCGCAAAGTTTTAAGAAAATAATTCACAGCATTTATTATTACTAAAAATAACTTTTATTATCAATTGTATTGAGACTACCAATTAGAGTAAAAATAGATAATCAAAGTCGATTTTCCATCGATAAATATTAATAAACTGTATTTTACGTAATTTATCCCATTATTTGCGCATGTAAACAACTTAGATCAGATTGTTAGTAGAGTAAGTATACTATATATATGTAACTCAAGCAAGTGCTCGTTTCTGGAGTGTATGCTAGTTAATATAATTGAATGTTCAAGCTAAGTAAACATACATTCGAGTAAATCAATACATGTTTTTATCACATTTACGATAAACGACCCGATATAAATATATAAATATATAAATATATCAATGTTGCGCATCGTCCATAAATCTGAGATTTCCAAAAATTGGTTAATGACCTCGTTACCTTAATCTAGTCTTACGCGAATATCCGAATATAAGATGTCCATCATATCTCGTCAAGTACGGTTGGTTTAAATGATGCGTGACCTCAAGCACATCAACGTCATCACCGACCTAGTAATTTTCATCGCGATTGAGAACTTAATCATCCGCGAGATTATCAATGCATGCTCCTATTTAAAATATCCATTCTTTCTTCTTTCATCATCAACTTGCGGCCATTGCACGTATTCGCTGTCTAGTAACTGTCTGATGTCTGATGGCTGGCTAAAATATTTTTATTGTAATGGTAATGTTCATTTTAATTGTAAATAAGATCTTATTATATGTGTGAAGAGAAAAGAATATTTTTGAATAGCAAAAAAAAAATCTCTATGTGACTGTCGTGTTAAAAAATATTCATTAAAATTTAATAAATTGAATAATTGTCTTGAAATAAATGAAATTTTTGAGGAGTTAATAAATCCTTCCATCAAAAAATTGTAAGACTTTCTTAGACACTTGGACTATGGCCCAAACGTAGGTCACTATACGTGTTGTTGAACGAAAATAGAAGCCCGAATGTGGCACGTTTAATCGGGTGTAATATTTGTTGCCAAACGAAAACACCTATCTTGAAAAACCGGATTCCATCGCGCTGAAAGTTGATCTGATACAATATTTATTTAGTACCGTGAGTTCATGTCACTTGTACTCAATAAGAGAGTATATCTTTAACAACAATCAGCCGAAAAGGATGAGGCTCCTCGTGTGAACGGTAATCTGAATTAAAAGACTGCATGAAGTTTCACTTAAGTCATGAGTCCAATACGAATTTAATTATTTCGATAATGGATATTTAAAAAAAAAATTTTTTTGTAAAAAAAAAATTGAAATTTTTTTTTTTTTTCAAATTTTTTTGAAAAATTAATCTCTTTGATTGAAAAAATCAAGATTTTTGAGAAAAAAATTTTTTTCATTGAAGAAATGAATAAAAACCGAAAAATTGCTCATAATGGTGATTTTTGCTAAAACAAAGACTTTAAAGCTTCGGAGCACTATGAAAAAAAAATCCCAGCGCTTTGAATTTTTCAGGGATTCTAGAGGACACTTGGAGATTGAAAAATTACCGACGATATCCTTTGTTCATCCATTTTATCCAAAGTTATACCAAGTTATCCAAATATCCTTAATTATGCGAATTTTTGTCGTTTTTTCAGTTAAAGTTTTCAATTAAAAAAAAATTTTTTTGACAAAAGCTATTCATAGTATCTTATAGAGAATATAGTGTAGTTTTTAAAACCGTCCTTCGATTTCCTATACGATCATTATTTCCAGAGTTATTGATTGTCAAAGTGAAAAAGTACTTTTTTGCTTTGACTGACGATAACTCCGCGGCAAATCATCGTACAGGCTTTTTGATTACGTCAAATTGAAGGGCATTAAATTTTCTAAAAAAGCTTTATCAGCGAAACAATGGAAAAAATTTTTTTGAAGCCCGTAGACCTTTTTTAAAACGAAAAAAAAATTTGGAAAATGTTTTTTTTGTAGTTTTCTTAGGATTTCTCCAGACCCGAACATGATAAAAAATTTTCATGGTCATATCTGAAAACTAGACTCTTGGAGCTACAATTTGCTTTTTTTTGCTGCACGATCATTTTCCTCGGAGTTATAGCTCGTTGAAAATCACCAAAAAAATTTCGAATTTTTTTTGTATCTCTTAATATTTTACAAAATTTTTATAAATTCCCATTTAGTGTTTTTCTTTTAATTTAAAACTAATTTATTTTCAATAAAAATTCCCCAGCTGTCGGTCTAAAATTTTAATTTTTTAAATCAAAAAAAAATTTTTTTATTTCTTCATTTAATAAATAAAATTAAAAAAATTTTAATCAAATTAATATCTAATTAGTATAAAATTTTTTTTTAATTTTACCAAAACTAACTATCGATTGAATTTTATTTTAAATTTAATATAAAATATTTGTAAATTAAGCGCTTGGTAAAAAAAAAAAAAAATAAATAAAATAAAATTTAATTAGCTCATTATCGTCAATTAGCGACAAAACAATGTAACAATTAGTCAATGATTTTGATTCGTGTATTAGTAAAGAATAGAACCAGATTTGACGCAGACGCAACAGATGATCAACAGAAAATTCAATCTCTCTTTATCGCTCTTTCCTTTCCGTCAATCTTTCTTCTCTTTTTCTTGTCCTTGCTCGCTCATGTTCACTATTATATCCCGTCTGGTGGAATCACGTCGACGCGTCGAGGCCAAGGGGAAGTCTGTTGACCATCGTCATGTCCGCATCCCTCGTGGCGCCTCTCGTTGTTAGTTTATACGGTAATACGTGCAGTGTTCTAATTAACAGTATTTTACGACATGGAAGAAATTGTACAATTGCTCGCGCTGGGCATGGCAGTGGATTGCACGTCGAAGGACGAAAAATTTCTCGGGAAAAAATGAAAGAAAATTATCTCAAGATGAAGGAAAAATGTAAATGTGAGTAACATGCGCACTAAAATTTATAATTGGCGCCATTTTTTTTATTTTCAAATAATTTCAATTTATTTCTTCTTTTTTTTTTTTAAGAAAATTTATTTTTTAATTTATTATTTAATTCAATATTTTTATTATTATTATTACGTAAAAATTTACTAAGTACTGTGTAATCAGCTGATTCTCTATTGCTTTTTCTAACGCGCATGATTGTGCGCATAATCTATAGTGGCTCTGCACATGCGCAGTAGATCAAATTTTCATTCGTTGAATTCACGTGTATTATTTCTTTAATTTACGCGTTACTATTTTTTTTTTTTTTTTTTAATTATAACAGATTAATTTTATTATTTAATAAAAATTTGTTTTATTTTTCACAATTTCATCTCAAATAAATTTTATAAATTCATTTCAAATAATTTATTTTTCCCGCCGTTTTTTTTTTTTTTTTTTAAACTGATAAGAGTCTTAAAAATATTTTATGCAATTAAAAAAAAAATAAAAATGATTTTTTCAGAATTTATGTGAGAAAATATTTGTTTTATTTTAAATGCTTAAAAAAAAAAATTTTGTTTCATTAATCAATTTTTTTAAAATGTCTCTTAAATTATTACTTAAAATTTTTTTAATTATTAAGAAGATCCAGGCGAATTATTATAAATAATTTTCAAGAAAATTATTTATAATTTTACTTTAGAAAAAAAAATTAAAAACTTTTTTACAAATTTTAATATTTTTATCTAATAGTCAAATTAAAAAAATTTACTGAAAATTTGTAAATTCAATCTACGTAGCCTAATAATTAATAAAAAAATTAAAAAATAGATTTTCGGGATATATAATCAAATAATTAAGTCAGCATAAAATTTGTATGTAAAATATAAAAATATTAAATACTAATATTTAAAAATTTAGTGCCGCAAGGATTATTTAAAAAAAGTCCTGCATATAGAGGATACTTATGAGTACCGGGGAGGGTGGGGCAAGAAGGTCCACCTCAAAAATTGACCAAAAATTTATTTTTCTAATATTTTGAAGGTGGGCCATCTTGCCCCAAAAAAAAATTTTTTCTTTGCACTTTCAAAAAATTCCGGTGAATTGAGTCAAAGTTGGACGAGAATAAATCCACTTGATAGTAGAAAGCCACAAAAAATAAAAACTGGCTTAGGTGGGCCGTCTTGCCCCACCCTCCTCTAAGTACGCAAAATTTCAAAAAAATTTTAAGAAAACAGTTTTTTCTCGGAACGTCCTTAAGAAATATTTTAAAAAATTGTTAAAAGAAACTAATTTTTTTATTAGGCATTTAAGAAGATCCTGGTACTCACCTTGTGTAAAGAATGTCTAAAAAAAAAAAGTAATACGTAGAAATTCTTTTGATAAACATCTTTAAATTAATAAATCAAATTTTTGAGGAAATTTCCATAAAATTTACTCATTAAATAATTATTAACATTTAATTTAATAACAAAAAATATATCCCTCTGAATTATTTGTCATATATACAGACTTAAAAGGTAGAGTAATAAATTATAAACTAAAAATAAAAATTAAAACTAATTATTTCTTAAATACTAAACCCAAAAATTTTACAAATAAATTGGATTAAATTGCGGACGAATTATATATGTCATAATATCATCAGTAATCATCTTCAAATAAGTCATACTTCTTGATTAAATCAGAAGCAGCATCTATAAAATTTCTTCTCCAACTATTCTGGATATCGATATTCTTCCAGTTAATTCCAGTGACGTCCTGGTGAAGTATTGAAAGCGCTTTACGCTTATTTTCGAGTTGGACATCACCAGCTCCACCACCACAATATATTTCTTCATTCTAAAATTTAAAAAAATAAAATAGAATTATTAAAAATAATTTTACAAAAAATTATTTTAAATTTTACCGTACTCTAATTTTTATCGTATCTTACCAATCGTCCAGCTTGAAGAGTTTTATGCCTTTGGACTTCTTTTCTCCGGAATGCTTTCTTCTCGGACTTGGACCCACCAATTAGTGGCGGCCGGTACAAGGGTCTATTAATATTCGCCTTTACAGGATCGTACGCCGAGTATTCGATAAAATCCTGAAAAAAAAAAATTTAATTGAATTTATTAATTAGATACTATTAGCAATAATTGAATTCTAAATCAATTAATAATTAATATACATACTGTTTCATTTTGCTTAGTCTCATCGAAAGCCGCAAGAACCCTTTCCACTTGTTCCTTAGCTTCATTTACTGAAAGCACTCCTGAGTAATTTGGTTTTATTGATGAGTCAATCCACGAAATATAGATTTTTGGATTGTCCTCACACTCCAATAAATGTTTCTGTAACAATAAAAAATATCAAAAAATTAAATTTAGATACACAGAGTGTATAATTATTTCAAGTTTTTACTCGTTTTAAAATTACAAAATTTTTAAATTGGAAATTTATATATTTTTTTATTTTTCGCGTTTTAATTTTTTTTTAGACGTTTCGTTTTATTCAAAAATCCGATTTTTTGTGTAAAATAAACACAAATATCACATATTAGCAATATTTCTTTACATAACACATTTTTACAAAATTATTAAACAACAGAAAATTTTAGAAAATTTTTTCAAAATTCTTATTTAATTATTCAAGGTATTTTTCTACTTAATATATATTATTTAATGATTTTAAAATTTTATGAAAAAATTTGCTGTAATTTTAAATTAAAAAAATAAAAAAAAAAATTTTTTTTTTTTAATTTTTTTTTTTTGGAAATTTTTAAATAAAATTTTTGAAAAAGTTTTCTAAAATTTCCTGTTATTTAATAATTTTGTAAAAATGTGTTATGTAAAGAAATATTGCTAATATGTAATTATATTTGTATGTAATAGATGGCTGAAGAAGCCATGATCCATGGCGAAACGTCGCTGGATTGAAAATAAAAAGAAATTGATCCGTAATAACCTGAATCACTTATTTATTTAATATTTATTAACATTTAATAAATGATTTATTAATTGTTAATCAATATTTATTAAATCTTATGACGTTAAAAAATCATTTATTAACATTTAATAAATATAAAGCTTATTCAATATAAAAAAATCCTTCTATTAGTATAAGCAAGACTGAAGCTTACTGAAGAGAATAAAATAGTAGTTCACTAAAAAATTAACTGAAAACTATTACATTACCTCTTTTTCGTCGATATCAATTACATGCAGCGGGTTATAAGCACATATTGTTTTATTAATTAGCTTATTAGCCTTTAAGCACTTTTCCAAATGTTTGGACATTTTTGATTTGGAAACTTTATGAAATTTATTGACCGGGCACTTAATTATCGGATCTTCAAAAGACGCAAACATTTTCACAATAATTTTAAATTTAACACTTGAACAAAAATAAAACTCTCACTTATAAAGTTATAATAATTTTGTAATTATTGCTTGCAAATTTATCGTATCGAAGTGAGTTAAAATGTGTCAGCGAATGATGCTTTCTGTGTTATGAATTTACGGAATGTTGGAATAAAATAAAACGTGCTTCTTCAAAAAGAGAAAGTTAGGAACTGTTGCACTGAAAATTCTACAGGTATACGATTTTTCTTAATGACCTTCAAGAATAGTAGAGAGGGTAAGATTTCGGGGCTGTGGAATGCTCAGGTGGTCATGACTAATGACTAAGTCACTAAAGGCGAGTAGAATAATGGGCGTGGATGACAAATGATGGAATGCTCACTAAGTTATAAATTTTAAAATTCGGATTTAACTGTAAGAGGATTGACTTATACTAATTTTACCTTTGAAAAAAAAAAAAAAAAGAAAGAATTTTTGTAACAAATAAATTATGACAAAAAAAAATTTATAAAAAAAATTGACATTTAGAAATTTTAAAAAATTACAAATGCAATTTTTTTGAACAAATTTATTTGTTAAAAAAAATTTTTAAATTGTCAAGTGACAGCTAACTTTAATGTTATGAGAAAAAAATGTAAAAAAAAATTTGGAAAATGGTTGACTTTTTGGATAAGATTTTTTGACGATTTTAAGATTTTTTTAAGACGATTTTAAGATTTTTTTAAGACGCTCTTTTTTAGCTCATTTTAAAATAGTCTCGAAAAATTTTTTTTAAACTTTTTTAAGATTTTTTTAAAACTATTTAATAATAATAATAATAATAATAATAATAATAATAATAATAATAATAATAATAATAATAATAATAATAATATAAATTTTATAAATAAAATTGACTCGGTATAAGATAGAAAATTCAGATAATAAAATGATTAAAAATAAATCAATAAAAAAAATGAACTGAATAAATTTTTTCAATGGATCTTTATCATTTTATCACTATACATACCTGACAGATTGACACTCGACGTCGATATTGCATAAGGTTTTATTACACGTGATCTTAACTTAACATTACGGTTTATATTAATGAATGATGATGTGATGATGATGTTAAATAAAATTAAAAGAGAAAGAAAAGTCAGTCTTTACATTATGTATTACAAATATTAAATTTGTGACACGTTAGAATAAGAAGTTAAAATAGAATGAGAAAAATCTAGAACAGAGAAAATCGTCATTTCATGGATGCTTCATATTAGGCGGTGAAACGGCTGATCATTCATAATGATAAGATTAAATCTCATGTATTCGTGTTGTTCTTGGCATTTTTTTTCTTTATTTATATACTTCATTCTAAATGTAAATGTAAATATAAATGTAAATGTGTTAATCAAAATTTATTTTTAATTATTATTAATGATTATATATTTTTTTTTCAGCTAAAAAATTACCACCAGATGTTAATTCAAATGGAGTATTCGCCTGTAATGAATTGGATTTAAAAGAAGTTCAAGTTTATGGATTTGATTATGATTATACTTTAGCGTGTTATAAACCATCGATGGATTATTTATTGTATAATTTAGGTCGTGATATGTTAATTAAAAAACACAAGGTAATTTTTGTAATATTTTTTTAATCAATTCTTAATTTTATTTACAGAGAAAATTTTAATTTTTTGAATAGAAAAAATTTTTTGCAAATTTTTTTTTTTAATTGAATAAAAAACAAAGAAAGAAGGGGATCAATTGAACCATTCAAATTAAAAAATCGAAAAAATTGAACAAACGCTTCCATGCTATTAGAATTAGATTCTAATATGTTAAACTCGGATATGATCAAAATTTTAAATCATTGTGATTAATAAATTTTGTAAAATTGAGATTTTTTTATTTTTAGGCATGTAAACTTTTTTTTCGGCTGGTAACAAATTCTTTGATAATATTTCAATTTTTGAATTAATTGATAAAGTTTGAATTGTAGTCGTTCTATATACTTTTACTTTATAATCCTCAACTTTGTTTATAGTGATATAATAGTTTGTTTATTTATTATTTACTATTAATTGTTATAAAATTATATGGAGTCAATTGAACCAGCAGTCCCGGGGACGATTGAACCATACGGAGAAGCATGGGACATGCGCTTGCATCTTGACTCTACGTGAAAAAACTCAGGGAAATAATTTAACAATTTGATGAACTGAATTTATAATGAAAATTATTTTTAAATTGATTTTTAATTTATTTAATATAATATCTGTGGATTAAAACGGTGCAACAGTAATATTACCAACTAACAATTAATATATTATTTATAATTTCTAAAATTTAAAAAATTTTTAATTTCTAAAATTTTTAAAAGTTTAAATTTCTAAAATTTAAAAAATTTTTAATTTCTAAAATTTTTAAAAGTTTTAATTTCTAAAATTAAAAAAAGTTTTAATTTCTAAAATTTAAAAAATTTTTAATTTCTAAAATTTTTAAAAGTTTTAATTTCTAAAATTAAAAAAAGTTTTAATTTCTAAAATTTAAAAAATTTTTAATTTCTAAAATTTTTAAAAGTTTTAATTTCTAAAATTAAAAAAAGTTTTAATTTCTAAAATTTAAAAAATTTTTAATTTCTAAAATTTTAAAAAGTTTTAATTTCTAAAATTTCTAAAATTTCTAAAATTTTTAAAAGTATTAATTTCTAAAATTTTTAATTTTTGATTTAAAAAATTTGTAAAAGTTTTAATTTCTAAAATTTTTTACAAAATTTTTTTACATTTACTAACAAATATTCGATGTCCGTTTTACCCGAAGAGTTTATTGTGTTCCATTTATCCAAAGCACACTTATTGGTAATTTACTAACTTCCTGTATATTCACTTGCATGTAATTGTTTAATCATGCGATCGATTGTTATCAATAATGGAAAACAAGAAGAAGGTAAATTTGAATTTTTTTATCTACTTTACTAATTAATTAAAGCATTCTATACTAAATCGATTGATTTTTAGATTATTTTAAGTGATATCGTCTAATATTCATAACAATTTCGAGAACCAACTTTCAAAAATCTATTCTCAGATTTTTTTTTTGACGTCTTAAAAAAGCCTTAAAATAATCTTGGTTTATGTCACGTTTAAGATCTTAATAAATAATCAAATAAAACTTTTTAAGGAACATTTTACAAGTTAATTTTTTTTAGTGTACAATTTTGAACTTATTCATAAAAAGTTACCGATTTAGCATAGATTACCTGATTTATTGTATTTAGAAATAACAATTTAGTTAATTATAAATTTACTACTAAAACAAAAAATATTTCGATAAATTTTATACTTTATTCAGGATGGACCGCATCGGCAAAAAATGGTACAATTAGCCGATTTATTTTCTGTCCCAGAAATGGGATTATTATGCAACGTTACGGAATATTTTCTGCAAAACCACATAGATTATCATCCAGAGATACTTTTCCGAGATGTAAAAGTAATTATCACAAAATCAAGCGACTTTTATAAATATAATATAAAATATAATAATTTATTTAACTTAACAGAATTCTGTACAAAGTTGTCATCCAATTATGCATCAATTGGTCGCCAATAATGTTTCTGACTACCTAGAGCCAAACAAAGATCTCACGAAATTTTTTGATCGTCTCAAAGCAGCGAATAAAAAAATGTTTTTAGTTACAAATAGTCCTTTTCATTTTGTGTAAGTCAAAACTAATTTTTTTTTCATAGTAAACTTTTTAAATAACTTTTTTTAGTTATTTAAAAGTCTAAAATTTTTTTTTTTTATTTTCCATTTTTCAGGAATAAAGGCATGAAATTCCTAGTTGGAGATGATTGGAAATATTATTTTGATGTGGTAATAGTACAAGCTAGAAAGCCAAGATTTTTTACAGACGAATCTAGACCTTTGAGAGTTTACGATGAAATCCAACAAACGCAGCTTTGGGACCGAGTGACAAAACTTGAAAAAGGGACTATATATCTCGAAGTAAATTAAAAAAATTTATTGCAATAATTTGCGTTATTAAAGTCAAAAGGGCGTACACGGAAATAGCAAGATGACACTGGATATTATCCCAGATTATACTCAGTGATATCTGTGATGGAAAAAAAATTTTCAGATAGTAGCTAGTATAATCTGGATTATACTGGGTGATATCTGGATTATACTCATTGTAATCTGGATTATACTAGCTACTATCTGAAATTTTTTTTTACATAGTATAATCCAGTTGATTGAAAAAAAAAAATTATGAATTAAATTTAATCTATTTTTTAGGGAACTGTTAAACAATTGCAAGATATGACCGGATGGAGAGGTCATCAGGTTCTTTATTTTGGAGATCATCCTTACAGTGATTTGGCGGATGTCACCTTGGAGCATGGCTGGAGAACAGGGGCAATCATACAAGAATTAACAGTACGTATTTTATTATTGTTATTATGATTATGATTATGATTAGTGTTTGCTTCAGGAAATATAAGCTGTTATATATGTATAACGAGAATTATTAGGTGAAAGTGAGCATTAACGTCTAGTAAAAACATCTAGCTTCTATTAAAATATATACGAATAAAGGCGGGGCATGTGCAGAATCTGGGTCACTAGATCAAACTGTACCAAAACATTCCATGTCGTGGGAAGTTTTTTCTTAATTCACGTAAAGAACTTTCATTTACATACAATGAGTGTCATTTTGCAGTAAAAAAAAAAATTTAGATTTATAAATAAATCTACCTAAAATTATTTTATAAAGAAAAATAATCATTAAAAATCTTTCTAATGGCAATTTAAGTATAATTGCGGCTTGTTTTATTTTAATAAAAAAAAAAAAAAAAAAAAAAAAAAAAAAAAAAAAAAAAAAAAAAAATT
>JZSA01006842.1:0-17117 GCA_000956155.1 Cotesia vestalis | reverse complement strand
TTTAATTTAAAAAAAAAAAAAAAAAAAAATAGTATTTTTAGTTGAGATTGTGTAAATATTTAAAATACATACTGTTGGATATTAAAGTTGTATTACTGATAATGATAATTGTATTATTGCTATTTGAATGTTCAATTGACAACTATCTCAATTAAAATTTAAAGAGCTGCTTTAGACAATATTATTAATGCTATACTAGGATTTATTTACAGAGTAATAATTATTATGATTATAATTGTACTTTGTATTAAGTGGTATAATAAAAATATCATTTTAAAAAATTTCTTTAAATTTTTCTTTAAATAAAAAAAATTTTAATATCATCTTTTATTATTATACTTTCTGATTAATTTAAAATTTTTTGTTCATCAATTGACGAATTAAATTGAAGTTTAAAAATTTTTAAATTGAAAAAAAAAATTATGCAGAATATTTGAATTTTAATTCTAATACGTGATTAATTATTTTTCTTATTTGTAAAATAAAAACAATAGACAATAGTTTCTTTCAATAACCAAAAAATATTTTCATTTCGGAATGATGAATAAAGAATGTAACGAATGGGATCGTATAAAAGATAAAATTTCACTCCCAATATTTATCGTAATTTCAGCGAGTATTTTATTGATAAGTATCAAAAATGCTAAATCAATTGTCCGTAAATAAATCGTAAGAAAATGAACCAAGATGAAAATGTAAGTTATAAAGAACATATTATCTTCCAATGTTTATCATAATTTCGCAAAAAATAATTTATTTTTTCGTTGGGGAGTAATTACCCAAATTTTCCCGCAAAAAATGAAAAAAATTTTTTAACAGTAATTGAAAATTTGTTTCATTTACTTTGAATGCAATTAAAAAAAAGAATACAATATATTAGGTTCCCAAAAACTTAGCATTTTCTTAAGTACCCTATTTTCCCCCTCCTTCCCCTGTATTATGACTGTTTAATACAATTTAATGTGACAAGATCGGGAATTTGATTTTAAAGCCATAATAGAGCATACTCTTGGTGCATTTACGCTTAAGGACGTTCATGCGTAAATATAGTAGATAAAAATGAATATTTTTAAGTTTTGACAAGTTTACTCGTCTACATATCTTCCCTAAAAAATAAAAAACTCTTTATCGATAATTTAAAAAAGTTATTAACGATTAAAAAATAAAATTTAAACATAGAGCTATATGAGAGAACAGCCTTTTTTATATTTAAAATGATAATACTTATATTATTAAAGTAGATACCATAATAAATAATTGTTTAAAATATTATCCGAACAATGGAGTTTAATTAATTGGATTAAAAAACAATGGTGTTATCGAGGGTTTAAATGAATTATTTATTATTTTACTTGGTATAATTAAAATTATTTTAGTTGATTTTTGACCGTACTGAAAACAACCACCTTTATACAGCTGATTGCATCGTTAGAAATAACTGAATTGTCTAATTTAATAAACAATAAAGACGGACGTTAAATCAACGACTAATTTATATTTACTGATTTTTTAAAATAAATCCCTAAAAAATATTTCAGGTAAATAAAAAGAAAATTATAAATCATTATAAGATTATTGATATACTTAAAAATTTTTCTTGAATTTTAGCTTGACAATATTTGAAAGATGATCATCAAAAAATCTATACTCCTTTTTTGATCGATCTAGTTATTATATAATGAGATTTTTTAATCAAGTGAAAACAATAGACTTATCAATTAGTTATTAACAGTTCCACAAGTAATTATCGAGCTCTATTCTTAATTGAATGGAATATTGATATATGTAATATCCTGTTATATCAAACTCAACTATCGATGACCTCGACCCTCGAGCAGTTCGTAGAGGAGAGCAGACAATCTCAACGGAGCGAGATATGCACCTGCACTACCTCAATAACAGAGTGATTCCTTCTCTGTTTAATTTTATATCATTAGTTTCCTCTTCTAGTGTATATGTAGCTACTGCGTAGCTTGCCCGTGACCGAAAGGGACCTTGGCCATGGCTCGGGAGCAGGCGTCGCGACGCAGGCGTCGAAACGCGCGCATCTCGCTCGATTCGAGAACTCGACTTGTGTTGAACCTAGTGAGCATGTGTGCATCTATACACACTTTTGTCTCTCCATGTGTTTTTACGTCAACAATACGCTCTCTAGGTCCTCAGCCTTGACCTTATTTTCTCTTGCTCTCGCTGGCTGCAGGCTCCTTATGCACTTGGTATTGGCCCGGTCGAAGGTCGACGTGCACTTGAAACTATTAATTTAAACTCGTCGATAAACCTCTAAACTTATCTTCGATTATTTGTATTAATGTCTCAATTCTTTCTTTATTTACTAAATTTTTTTTTTATTCAATTTTCAATGTCAACCAGGGTGCACTGTTTTTTTTGCAGCCCCTACTTCACTGATATATTTTTCATATATACATATATGTAATATATATAAATATATAAAATATATGAAAAATTGATGTGGGTATTCAAACGAAAGGTCTTGATGAGTGTAATGTCGGGGTGAGTTTATATCTTTAAAAATGTCAGTAGTTGACAAGATACAAGGTCATTTCTTAAATATTGATATTTTTGAAGATGTAAGCTCATCCTGATGTTACACTCATCGAGAGCTTTCATTTGAGTACCCACTTGTATTTTTGATATATTTGTCATATATACATATATATAATATATATAAATATATGAAATATTGATGTGGGTACTCAAATGAAAGGTCTTGATGAGCGGAACATCAGGATGAGCTTATATTTTAAAAAATGTCTATAATAAAGAAATAACGTTGTATTTTATCTACTGATGATATTTTTAACGATATAAGCTCATCTTGGAGTTACACTTATCGAGAACTTTCATTTGAATCCCCACACGAATTTTTATATATATTTTATATATTTCACAAATATGAGATATATCATATATATAAAATATATATGAAAAAAATCATGTGTGTACTCAAATGAAAGCTCTCGATGAGGGTAACGTCAGGATGAGCTTACATCTTAAAAAATATGTTACCTTAATCAAATAAAAAGTACGAAAATTTTTTCAGGACTTACATTTCAGAGGTGTTAAAGAAATTAATGGAAGAATTGAGAACGCAAAATAGTTATGATTTTTTAAAAAAAGAAATTGATGATATAGTTGAAATTTCTGAAGATCAGCATAATTTAGAAGTGTACTACGAAATTTGGAGCGAACAATTACAACAATTAAGTGAATTGATAGAAATTGAAAAAGTTAATAATCAATTGCAAATAAAAACTGCGCTTTCAGATATTGAAAAAATTTCTGATAAAATTGAAGAAATAATTAATAAGAGCGCTTTAAAATTAAGTAACTATTTTTTTTTTTTTTTTAAATTAATTATTTTCAATGATTTTTATTCATTTTTCTATTTTATAGATTTTGTAGAAAAGTGGGAAGAGGCTCGATTGAAGCAGCAAAAATTATTGCTTGAAATGAAAGAACAAAATTTGAATGACAAATTAAGTGAATACACGAAGAAAGAAAAGGTCGATGAAATTATTTCCGGTGAACTGATAACTTTTTGTCAACACGAAGTATCGCTGATGGAAAAGCAGATGGAAGATTGGAATAATAAATACAATACAGAGATAGACGAGTTTCAGCAAGAGATTGATGAAGAAAAGGGAAAAATTTATTATATTGAAAATATTTTAGAAGAAAAAATAAAATTACGCGATGAGCAACAAGTTGTTATTAATGAGTTTGAAGAAGAGCAGGAGAAGAAGATAAAAGCTGAAGACTATTGGGCGGCTATTCATCGTGCGGCGACAATAATTCAAAGCGCTTGGCGGGGCATTATGGTCAGAAAACAATTGGGACGTTTTAAAAATTTGTGGAAGGTTTTGAAAAAACGTAAAAAATTAGCTTTGAAAAAAAAGAAAAAAATTAAAAATACAAAATTAAAAAAAAAGAAATTATTAAAATCTTAAAATTGACGTGTAAATTTTTTTTTTTTTTTTTTTAATTATAAATTATAACGCGTTCCAGATTCCCAAAAAAAAATTTTTAATTTTTTTTCTGTACAAAAAAATTTTTTTTTCAAGTCCAAAAAAAATTTTTAATTTTTTTTTTAAGCCCAAAAAAAATTTTTAATTTTTTTTTTAAGCCCAAAAAAAATTTTTAATTTTTTTTTTAAGCCCAAAAAAAATTTTTTAGTTTGAAAAAAAATTTTTTTTTTTAATTTCTGCACATTTCATAAAAAAATACGTCGTTTCTAAAAAAAAAAATTTTTTTCCGGAAATCAACCTAATTTTGTATGAAACGTGCAGAATTGCAAAAAAAATTTTTTTTCTAACTAAAAATTTTTTTTGGACTTGGAAAAAAAAATGTATTTTTATTACACGCTCTTATAGCATATGTAACGCCATAAATAGGCCTTTAAAAAAATTATTAATTAGAAATTATTGTAATTATCATTTTGAAAAAAAATTCAAAATAATTATTTCTATATAATTTTATATAATTATAATTAATAAAAAATAATTATTATAAAAAAAATTTACAGAAATATGTAGATAATTAATTAGCAATTTTTGATGGTTTAAACGTCATAATTTTGTCATAGAAAATTTAAATTTATTTTTATCAAGAAAAATATGAAAGATTGAAAATTGAAAATTTTTTTAACATATTATTGATATTTGTATGTACTAAATTTTAATTTACAAATAACAACAATAAAGAGACAAATACTGCAACGTATAAATTATTATAATAATTATAAAATATACCGAAGTAATAATAATAACAATAATCTAATAATGTGTTGATAAAAAATTTTGTTTGAAATTCGCTTGAAAAAATATTTCTATCTAAAATAATTATTTTTCCAAGTTAAAAAAATTTTTTTTCAACCCGCAAATTACTGTGAGATTTTAATTTCTTCAGCAGAAATAAAATTACTAAAAATTTTTAATTACAAAAAAAAATTCATTTTTTTTTTTTAATTAATTTTTTCTCAGTATACTGCTAACAAATTTTCAACTAATTAAACAAAGAACAATATAAAAAAAAAATACTTGTTAAAAAAAATGAGCAATATTATTGATAGTTAGATTTTTCCAGATAAAAGCTTTCTTTGCCAAATTTATTAACAGAAGAAATTTTAATCCCCAATAATAAAGCAGCTTTTTTCATAGCGTCTTTGAGTAAAGGATCAATTCCATCCGGCAAAGGTTGCCTCATAACATCGTTATTACTCACAAAATTATTACAAAATTCCGTAGCAATTTTTTTGTACTCTTGATTTTTAGTTTCAATTTTCATTTTTTCAACGCCCAAACAATTAGACCACATATCTTTTTCAATTTTCAAACTTTTGCGTTGTAATTTATCAGCAATGCCAATTTCTTTCATAATTTCTTCATTGCGTGGGCTCATTTCTAAAGCAAGGTTTAATTTTTCTAACGCCTCTGCGTACTGACCCATTTTGATAAGCGCGCGTCCATGATGAAAGTAAGTCTTGGCAGTTTTGTTAGTCACATTATTACAAGCGATACAAGCTTTGCGTGGCATGTCCTCTTTATTGTAGCAAAGCGCTAAATTTTGGTAAGAACGCGACCGCAATAAAATGCAGCGTTCTTCTTCTTCCTCGTCATTGAACTTGCACTCTTCCAAGCGTTCAATTACACGTATGTAATCGCGTATCGCTTTTTTAGTCTGTCCGTGTTTGTAATTATCAGCACCGACTGCTAATAAATTTTCGATGAATTTTTCTATTTTACTAAATATTTTACGCTCTTCTGGTTCAAGTGACTCGTAATCAGCGGCAATAATTGTCTCAGCGTGGTTCAATAGGTGGACGATGAACATCACTTCGGAATTGCCGGGGATGTTGGGCCAACATCCGATCTCTCCGTAAGCTAGAGTTGGCTCGATTAAAAAAATTGAGACTTCATTTTTTCGCATACTTTGCAGGGAAAAATCTAAGCCCGCTATCAATTCTCCGCGACTCAAACGGTAGCGATCGACGCTGTGTCGTTGGTAGCTTGAATCAAATGGATTGTCCTGGCCCTCTAAATATCCGGAATATTTTATCGTTACTTGGGCATTAGACGGGACTATTTCTCCGACACCCTCTTGAAGGACTAATTTTTTTATCTGTAAGGAAATTATTTTTCATTAAGCTATAAATAATTATTTTTAAACTAATACACGTTTAAAAAATTTTTGACCCAAAAAATTTTGCAAGAAATTAAAAAAAAAAAAAATATAAAAATTTTTATAATTACAAAAATAAAGAAAATTTTTTTTTCGACGGATTTATATGAAAAAATAAGTTTTATTAATTTAATTTAGTATAATACTGTACTTAAATTAATTAAAGGGGTATTCTAGTGTAGAATTTCAAAAAAATCGATTTTTTTTTGTATTTTCAAAGTTTAACTATTTAAGAATATGTCTACGAGAGGATTTTTGAAAATTTTAATTATTTTCGGAGCTATAGACATTTTACTGACCCGGCCTCCAAACTGGTTCAGTTGGGTCGAGTCGAACAAAAGACATATTAGGGATTCTCCGTCTACCTGAATCTAGATTTCTCAGTTAAACCTTTTGTCCTTTATATATATGTATATAAAGGATATATATATATATATATATATATATATATATATATGTGTGTGTGTGTATGTATTTAGAGTGGAATGGCAGATTAAATAAAAGTAAGTATAATATATCATTTCATGACTTTGACAGCGAAAAACTTTACGCGAAACTTTAAATGCGTTTTTCTCAGAACAGACTTTTTCAATATATTTGTCACGATTTCTCGAGTTCTACTGGACCGATTCACTTGAAATTTTCATTTTTAAAAATTTTGACTTGTTTTTTTTTATTTTTTTCTGTACTCTTGAAACATTAATAAATAACTGATAAAAAAAATGGATAGTAAAAATATTGATTGCTTTTTTTTTACGACACTTTAAAAATTACCTAAAATTCATGTCTCTATTTTCATATCATGAAAAATTAGACTTAAAAAAATTAAGAAACTTACTTTTCCATCATCTCGCAGGTTAACCATTTTTGCTTTGATTTTATCAAAATTAAATCCTGGTGACATGGGAACTCTAGTATCATCGTCTTTGCCATCATGGTCTGATATTTCAAGATCTATAAACTTAAGAAGTTCATCTTCTACAAAATTTATATTCGGATCAAATTTGAAACGGCCGTCCTCATTTCCATCAAATTCGTTGCCGAAATTGAACATCATACCATCATCCGACATCAAATCTCTTTAATAAAAATAAAAAATAATCTTATTATGGAGAGCACAAAAATTTTGAATGCTTAATGAATAATTTTTTATTAAAATTAATTAAATTCACAAAATTAATTTTGTCTCAAAAAATTAAATTTTTTTTCAATTATTCTATTTTTAATAAATTTCATAGGAAAAAAATTAAAAGTTGGTCCAAAAAGTACAAACATTGTTTTTATGGATTTAAATATTATGTTGGCCGACATTTTTGATTTTTTGATTCTGTTTAATTTATTGAATTAAAAGTGATACTGAATTTAACAGACATCTAACAATTTTTTAGATTTTTATAATAATTAAATTATAATGAAAAAAATTTTTTTAGAAAATTTGTCAAAATTGTGAAAATTGTGAAAATCAATTTTTTTTTGAATTGTTCATTTTTTTATGTATTTAAAAAAAAATATATCAATAAAATCAATTAGAAATTTCGTTCAAAAAAATAAAAATTAAAATAGTGACCTCACTTGAAAATATTTACCAAAAATTTTTCAACTACAAATTATCAAAAAAATTGTGCTTAAATACTCTTGAAAAATTTTCTATTTATACATTGCATTGCACTTTTGAAAAATACATAAAAAAATGAATTAAAAAAAAAATTAATCATCACAATTTTAAAAAATTTTCAAAAAAATTTTTTAAATTATAAAAAAAAAAATTGAATGGCACAATTTTTGAAAAAATTGTATAATCCAAAATTTTACTGAGTATAATTTAAATTATACGGGATATTTTTTCGGATTATATCCAGTGTAATCTTACGCTGTATAACTAGAAAAATTACTTGGTAAAATCGGAGATTACACTGAGTATAATATAAAAAATAATTTAGTATAATATGGAATTATATGCAGTGTAATTTTGTTCTTTCCATGTATTTTTTCAAATTTTTTAGAAATGAAATTTGAAAAAAAATTTTTAGTAATAATTTTTTCAATTAAAAAAATTCTAAAAATTTTTAAATGTCGACTAATTTAATTTTCATATTTTTCTTTGCTGAATTGTTGAATTTTGAAAATTTTCAACAGTACGGATAAACCTCGCACCATAACCTCACTTATTTGTCATAAAGTTTTGCTATAAGACTATGTGCTAGAAAATTGAAAAAAAGAAGTAAATTAATGATGACACTGAAGTGAGCAGACATTAAAAATTATTTCAAAATTTTATAACAATGCAATTATTATTAAAAAAATTTATTTAAAAAATTCCACATGTGAAAATTAATAAAAATTACATTTGAAAATTTTTAGAAGTATTTTTTTATTGTGATTGATTTGTTATTAAAAATTTTTAAATTGACAGCTGACGGCTAACTTCAGCATTATAATTAATGATGTAATAGATATAAAAATAAAAATAATTTTTGATATTTATTTAAAAAAAAAAGTTTAACTTACATAATTTAATTTTTAAAGCTACATTAATTTACCTGAGACTAACTCCAGAGACCGGGTCTACATATTTGGCCATGATTAATAATCAAAAAAGTAAACAAGTTACTTAAAAAATTATTGTAAATAATTAAATTAATAATTATTTGGGTATTAATCTATAAAACAGCTGTTTATTAAGAACCAAGTGTGAAAGAAAAAATCCAGAGAGATCTTGATAATATTTTAATATTTGAAATATGATCCAGCTCTTGTTTCCAAAATGTTATGCAGTGTCAGCGTCAAATCAGTGGTTGTCAATCTGGGGGAATTATTTTAATTCACATTTCCACGCGAGATGGCGCACAGTTCTTCTTCTACATTTGCGAAAAATGACAAACAAAAATTAGTTACAAAAATAAAAAAAAAAATACTCAAGTTGTTTTGAGAAATTTCAAAATTTCTGTTTTGAGCTGCGCGCGCAACTTTTCTCCCACTCGGGATCTGCGCAGACTCCTAGGCGCCTACAACCGCTCCACCACTCGGTACAGCGGCCGAATTTGAAACTTACCGCCGCCAACTGAAATCTAAAAAAAAAAAAAAAACTTGAATACGTGTTGTGAACGTTTTTATAACCTAAAATTTCTAACACTTGGATAAATAAATCACTAAACACAATTTATAAAATAAAAAATAATAAAATAAACAGACCATGGCTGCCGGGCCTATCGCTGAAAGAAATCAAGGTAATTTATTCAACTTATTAATTTTTTATCAGAGTAATAAATTAATTTTATTTTTTAGATGCTACGATATATGTCGGCGGTCTTGATGACAAAGTTACAGAATCTCTTATGTGGGAATTATTTGTTCAATCGGGACCCGTAGGTAAGTTAAAAAAAAATATTTTAATTTTTTTTTTTTTTTTTTTTTTTTTTTTAAAATAAATTTTTTAATAAGTTAGTTTTTTTTTTTTTAAATAGTTAATGTTCACATGCCGAAAGACCGGGTCACTCAAATGCATCAAGGTTATGGTTTTGTTGAATTCATGGGAGAAGAAGATGCCGATTACGCTATTAAAATCATGAACATGATTAAATTGTACGGAAAGCCTATACGAGTTAATAAAGCAAGTGCACATCAGAAAAATCTTGACGTCGGTGCTAATATATTCATTGGTAATCTTGATCCAGAAGTCGATGAAAAATTGCTGTATGATACTTTCAGTGCTTTTGGAGTCATTCTTCAGACACCTAAGGTATTTATTTTTTGCTAAATATACAATATTAATTACATTAAAGTTAGCTGTCACTTGACAATTTTTTAATTTTTTTTCACAAATAATTTTCTTCCAAAAAATTGCATTTGTAGTTTTTTTAAATTTCTAAATGTCAATTTTTTTTTTTTAATTTTTTTTTGCCATAATTTATTTGTTACAAAAATTCTTAAAATTATCAACTATCTGCTAAGTTAATTTTCGTATGATATTTAGGAAGTTCTAGCATAATTTAATAAGTCAAAATTTTTTTTTAATTTTAGTCTTCCCAATATTCGTTAAAATTCTTAATTATCTGTTAATTTGTATTATCCATTTTGTTAATTTATATTTAATTGACTTTTTGCTACAATTTAAACTTTTAAGGTCATATGGTAGATTGTCGAAGTAGTTGATAGTAATATAATTAGAGATTTTAGTACACAGAAAGAAATAAAGTCTTGAGTCAAGCGTAAATTTTCTTAAATCAAGAAAATCTTTAGGAACACGGAAATAACAAGATAACACTGGATATCATCCCAGATTATACTCAGTGATATCTGTGGTGAAAAAAAATTTCAGATAGTAGCTAGTATAATATAGATTATACTGGGTGATATCTGGATTATACTCATTGTAATCTGGATTATACTGGGTGATATCTGGATTATACTCATTGTAATCTGGATTATACTGAGTGATATCTGGATTATACTCATTGTAATCTGGATTATACTGAGTGATATCTGGATTATACTCATTGTAATCTGGATTATACTGAGTATAATCTGGATTATACTCATTATAATCTGGATTATACTGGGTGATATCTGGATTATACTCATTATAATCTGGATTATACTGGATGATATCTGGATAATACTCATTGTAATCTGGAATTATACCAGTTACTATCTAAAAAATTTTTTCACTCAGTATAATCTAGGATGATATCCAGTGACATCTTGATCTTTTCGTGTACAATCAAATAAAAAAAAAATTAATTAAAATCTTAATTCTCCACCAGATAATGAGAGATCCTGAGACTGGAAATTCAAAAGGATTTGCATTTACAAATTTTGCCTCATTTGACGCCTCAGATGCTAGAGCATAGAAGCAATGAACGGTCAATACCTATGCAACCGGCCAATATCAGTATCATACGCGTTTAAACGCGATGCCAAGGGTGAGCGGCATGGAAGTGCTGCGGAGCGTTTGCTAGCAGCCCAAAACCCGTTGAGTCAAGCAGACCGTCCTCACCAGCTGTTCGCAGATGCTCCACCGATAGCACCGATGCCGATGGCTGGCCAACATCATCACCCACCGCACCACGTGATGCACCACGGGATGGTAGTTCCACCACCGCCTCCACCTGTGACACCGCTGACAGCGATGGGTCACCACCCTCCAGCACCTCCACCAGTTCCTGCTCCGCCGGGTGGTGGATTTGCTCCAGCCAATATTCCAGCGCCTCCTTTACCGCCAATGGGAATGTCCGCTCATCCTCCGCTTCCTCCTGGAATGCCGCCTCCACTTCCGCCGATGCCTATTCCAACGTCTCAAGGACAAGGACACAGAATGATTGCGCCTCCACCACCTCCGCCGCCGCCCTCCCACTGGCCTCCTCATCAAGGTCAATTCGGTCAAGCGCCTGGTATGCCCTCCAATGTTGCTGTTAATCAGTTCGGGCAGTTTCAACCTCCGCCACCTAGACCTCCACCTCCTACTTGGCGGCATCCTCCTCCTCCTGTGTCACAAAATGCTCCGATGCCCAATGTACAACCTCCCCAGTTTCGGCCGCCTTTTCCTCCTCGTGGTCCTCCACCACCACCTCCTCCTCATGATCAACAATACTAAATATTTATTTTTATTTATTATTAAAATTTGAAGTCAATTTCATTTTTTTCTATTCATTTTTAATAAAGTTTGACTCTAATAAATATTTCATTCTATAAATTTTGGAATAAAAAAATTACTTGAAAATAAAAAAAACTTTTTTTTTTTTATCATAAAAAATAAATGATTAGATAGTTTTTAAGTTATCTATTTTTTTAAGGAGATCCAAGTACCATCCTAGTGTAAAGAATGTCTATAAAAAAAAAAATACAACGAAATACTTTCGTTAATGTCAATAATTAAGAAATATCCCTTTTATCTTGTGAAATATTGACATTTTTTAAGATACAAGCTCATCCCAATATTACACTCATCAAGACCTTTCATTTGAGTACCCACATCAATTTTTCATACATTTTATATATTTATATATTTCATAAATACTATATAGATAAAATATATGACAATTGTCATGTGGGTACTCAAATGAAAGCTCTTGATGAGTGTAACTTTGGGATGAGCTTATATCTTTAAAAATGTGAATAATTAAGACACGACCTTTTATCTTGTGAAGTATTGACATTTTTTAAGATTTAAGCTCATCTTGATGTCACACTCATCGAAACCTTTCATTTGAGTACCCACATCAATTTTTCATATATTTTATATATTTATATATATTATATATATGTATATATGAAAAATATATAAAAAATGCATGTGGGTACTCAAATGAAAGCTCTTGATAAATGTAATATCGGAATGAACTTATATCTTCAAAAACATTCAAGGTTAACCGTTTTCCTAATTTTTTTTTGTTAAAAAAATTATTTGTATCAAAAACTAAAGAAAAAAATTAGTATCGATTTATTCAGTTGAGTGCAAATAATCGATAGATTGATCTTATTTAGAACTCGTTATTTATTTATTTAAATTTATTATTCAGAACTAGTACATACTTTGGTCTTCAGTAAATATTAATTTCTCCAAAAAATAAAATAAATTCAAAAAAATTGTTAAAATTAAAAAAATTTTTTAAATTTGCTTTTTTTCTCTTCATTAATTTGAGTTCAATAAACCGAGTTTATTGAACTATTATAATTTTAAAGATTCCAACTCTAAAAATAAAAATTATAAATTTAATTTTACTAATTTTAAACTTTTGACTTTTAGAATATTATTTTTTTTTGTTCATCAAAAATATAAAAAAAAAATAAATTTTGAGCTTTTATCCTAGAAGAAAATAAATTTTAACTATAGAATAGAAGTAGAGAATGAAAACATAGTCTAATATTGATTGAACTGGTGTAAATAAATGGTTGAACAGGTTATTGATTGTTATACCAGGTAAACTATGGGGCAGATAACGTCTATTTTACTCGCAAGCACAGTGGTGCTAGAGCTACGAGCCAGTAACTAGTTCATTTTTCTTCTCAAGCTGAAGAAATCTAAAATAAGTAATTTAAAAAATGAATATTAGTTAAAAAAAAAAATTCTAAAAATTTTTTTAATAATATAAGAAAAAAAAATAAATAAAAAATGGCACGGTTTGCTTACGAATGTAATGATGATATAAAATTAAATGATACAAATTATGAATCAAACATACGAACATATATGTGTCCAGCTGAAAAATCTTATTGTCTTTATTGCTGTTGTAATCCACAGTGTTGTCTTTTAATACAGAGACGTCCTCCAAAACATTTTTGGGAAGCTTGGTATTTCTGGCTTGGTATAGCTTTACTTATTTTCCTTATTTTATCATCTGTAAGATCTTATACTACATTTATTATTATTATTATTATTATTATTATTATTATTGTTATTATTGTTATTACACAGAAAAAAGGTTCACTTTACGGAAAGAACGAGATGACACTGAATATCACCCCAGATTATACTGGGTATAATCTGGGATTATACTGGGTACAATCTGGGATTATACTGGGTACAATCTGAGATTACACTGGGTATAATCTCAGATTATACTGGGTACAATCTGGGATTATACCCAGTATAATCTCAGATTATACTGGGTATAATCTGGAATTATGCTGGCTATAATCTGAGATTATACTGGGTATAATCTCAGATTATACTGGGTGTAATATGGTACTATACTGGGTATAATCTGGAATTATGCTGGCTATAATCTGAGATTATACTGGGTATAATCTGAGATTATACAGGGTATAATCCGAGATTATATCTATTGTTATCTTGTTCTTTCCATGCAGTTAAGAAATTTTTTTTTTCTGTGTATTATTATTTTTATTATTATTAATGAAAATTAAGTTAGCCGACATTTAAAAATTTTTAGAATTTTTTTTTTCATTGAAAAATTATTTAAAAAAAAAATCAAATCAAAAATTTTACATGTAGAAAATTTTTAAAAATTACACATGCAATTTTTTTTTTCTAATTTCATTATTAAAAAAAAATTAAAAACATCGGCTAACTTTATTATTTATTATTATTATATAATTGAATGGAATTAATTATTACAAAAAATATCTTAAATAAAATTAGAATTAATAATGGTAAATTTTTAATTATATTTTTTCACAGATTAGCACTTACATAGTCAGTAATTGTCGTTATGGTTTTAATTTAAGGACATCTAGTAATAATTTACAAGTACCTTCACTAAGTGGTGGTACTAGAATTAATGATGAATTGAATGAAATATCAATTCATGTTATACCGACAACGGATATTCTATTGTCAACGTCTCATATAAAAATGCAATTGGCCGCTCCACAGCCAAATGCTATGCACATGAGTAAGTCTTTTAAGTATTCATACATACAATTTTTTTTTTACCTATTTTTTTTTTTTTTTTTTTTTTTTTTTTTCAAAAATTAAAAATGAAGATTTTTGTGATTAGCAAAAATTTAAATTTTGAAAAAAAAAAAAAATTGTGACATTTTTTTTTTTGTAAAATTAATCTTTCAACAACTTTTTTATAAGATTAATATTAATTATTTTTTTACTGTTTAAATAATTAAAATAAATTTTTTTTTTTTGAGAAATTTAAATTTACAACTTGAAAAAAAATTCTATAATTTCACATATTTTTTTACCGCTCAAAATACCAATTTAAAGTAATTAATATTTATTAATTTATTTTTACAGCCCCAATTGTAGCTTGAAAGCAAATCGACAATCTCGGTCCTTCCAATAAATTTTCAATGATTTTTTTTTCTATTGTTTATTTAAAAAAATAGATTTTGGGACGTTTTTTACTTATTTATTTATTTATTTTTTTTTTTTCATATATTTAAAGATGATGGATTAAGAAAAAAAAATTCTTGCATCACAGATTAAAACTTTTCGGCGTGAAAGTTTTAAATTGGATAATAAATCACGTTATAAAAAACTATATTTTTAACAAGTCAATAAAGACATTTTAATATAATATTTTATTTATTTATTTATTTTTTTTTTTTCATATATTTAAAGATGATGGATTAAGAAAAAAAAATTCTTGCATCACAGATTAAAACTTTTCGGCGTGAAAGTTTTAAATTGGATAATAAATCACGTTATAAAAAACTATATTTTTAACAAGTCAATAAAGACATTTTAATATAATATTTTATTTATTTATTTATTTTTTTTTTTTCATATATTTAAAGATGATGGATTAAGAAAAAAAAATTCTTGCATCACAGATTAAAACTTTTCGGCGTGAAAGTTTTAAATTGGATAATAAATCACGTTATAAAAAACTATATTTTTAACAAGTCAATAAAGACATTTTAATATAATATTTTATTTATTTATTATCCATATCATCGCCAATGTTCATTTTAAAATAAAATAACTCCGAAAATTTTTATTTAAATGAACAATTTTAAATTTTACGAATAAATTTCGCTAAAAGATTTAACGTAAGCATCGTGTAATTTCATCATAAAATCCGGATCATTTTTAAGAAGATAATTAAACGCTTGGAGTAATTGATTTCGAGTGAGAGGCTCAATAATTGGTCGATTAGACTCGGAGGGACTGGTAGCTGAGAACATTACAGGAGGCATCAACGCCGGAGCATTGGAACCAAATCCACGAATCCCAACCTGAGTTTCCTCAGATTCAATGGACTTGTCATCTAAATCTAAAGAAGAAAATCCCAAAGGCAATGCTGAAATATCCGTCAGTGTTTTTCCAGCACTTGGCTCTTCATTTTTAATTACTTTATTACAATCAAGCGGAGTGTCCATTGAGAAAATTGAATGTCTGTAAACATTTTGTCCTGGAGTATTGTGATTTACTGTCGTATTATTCGTTGGACCTGCTAAAGGTGACTGTATTCTGTGAAAACTTTTAGCGACCACTGGATCATTGGATTTTCCACGCTCAACACTAGGGTGTTGCAGCATTTGTGATGGTGCTCCAATAGAGTCGTTGGAACATGTGTGCTTTTTCGTTTTACTTGATGGAGTTCCGTTCTTCATCAAGTTCACTGCAATTGGCACTGTCGCTGGTGGTACGATGGAAGGAATTCCTGTAGATTGGGGGGTGATGGAACGCTGCTGTTTTTCTATGTGCTCTAGAGTGTGTGCCGCTGGGTGAGACATCAGGTGAGACAGTGATATAGGCTTTTCTATGGCCACATGAACGTTTCCTGGAGGTTGTTGATGCTCGGGTTTGAAATGCCCCGTATTTACCTGAAATAAAAAATTTTTTCTTATTATCAATAAATAAAAAATTTATAATGTAAATATACAATGATAGGATTTAGGAATTATTAACAATTTAATTTATTTAAAGACAATTATTTGATTTATTAAATTTTAATAAATATTTTTTTCCTCCAACTATACAGAAAGAATAAGATGACACTGGATATCATCCTAGATTATACTGAATGAAAAATTTTTTAGACAGTAACTAGAATAATCCAGATTACAATGAGTATAATCCAGATATCACCCAGTATAATCCGGATTATAATGAGTATAATCGAGATTATAATGAGTATAATCCTGATATCACTCAGTATAATCCAGATTATAATGAGTATAATCCAGATATCACCCAGTATAATCTGAATTATACTAGCTACTATCTGAAATTTTTTTTCACTACAGATATCACTGAGTATAATCTGAGATGATATTCAGTGTCATTAAGAAAAAAATTTTTTTGTATATGCCCTTTTGGCTCGAAAACAAAAAAAAATTTTAAGCTAAAAGAGCGTATCATTTTTTAAAATCATAATTAATTATTAGCCTTAAATAAAAAATTATAACACTGATAAAAATAATGAATTTTCAATTTATTTTATTAAAAAAAAAAATATGGATTTGAATTAAAAAAAAAAAAAAAAAAACCAAAAAAATAA
>JZSA01006837.1:0-10516 GCA_000956155.1 Cotesia vestalis | reverse complement strand
AGATTTCGTTCAAACTTTGTAGATTTATCAAGGACCGATGACAATACACTAATTTGATAAAATTATTCCATTTTTCAATTTGTAAAATAAGATTTTTGTTAATTTATATAATTTTTATCTATAGCTGATAAGGCAGAAATTTAAATTTTCCAATCATTATCTTTAGACGATTTATCTAATATTAACAAAGTGCATACTGGTAAGTTAGTTGCCAAATAATAGTTTAAAATTAAAAAAACAAGCTGTTATAAATAAACCAAACTAAAAAGTAGAAAATAAATAATAGTTTAAAAAAACTAAAAAAACACGCTTTTTATAGAAAACCGAACTAAAAAAAAAATAGAAAATAAGTTTTAATAAATTTAAATTAAGAATAGTGTTAAAAATTTCAATAAATGCAATTAATAATAAAAATTATTTCATTTTAAAAAAAGCGTCGGGTGCTTTTTAAGATATTATCAAAATGGTAATCATTCTACTCATATCTGTCAATAAAATATTTATAACTATTGACACCATGCACCCGACGATTTTTTTAAAATGAAATAATTTTTCTTTTATTCACACTATTATTAATTTATATTTCTTAAAATTTTTAACACTATTCTTAATTTAAATTTATTAAAACTTATTTTATATTTTTTTTTAGTTCGGTTTTCTATAAAAAGCGTGTTTTTTAGTTTTTTTAAACTATTATTTATTCTGACTCAGATCATCGAGTTAGGTCGAAATATAGTAAAATTTCCGGAAAATTACGTCATGAGGAAAAATACAATAGTTAGATTTTTATGAAATCTAATAAAAAATTCACACATTGAGATAATACCCGGTAACTAACATGCAAATAATCCAAATCTCATTACTTAGAAGCTACAATTTATAACTTACAACAGCCTACAATAATCTAAATTTAATGTTGTTTACTCGAATACATCCGTTTATAATTTTATCACTGCAGTAATAATTTATAATTTATAATTTATGCACCGAGCAAATTAAAACTCAATTATAATGTCAGTCAATGATAATTTTAAATCATGAAATGTATGTATTATTAAAAATTTATAATTAACTGTTTATATTTGATGGCATTATATTGAGTAGGGAAGAATACATGCAGATATTAAATGACACAGGTGAATGTTTTGATACAATAAGGTTGATTTGACTTGCGAACAATTGATCGCAATATCAACAGCAATACAAATAATTTCCGCATTTTTTTTATGTTTATACGACACACGACATATGACACTCGTGATTATATTATGTATTCATATGTGAACGACATGTAAGGATATTTTTCAACATTTACATTCATGTGTCAATGCCAGAATTATATAACAATTCAATTATTCTTTATAAAATTTTTATCATTTTTTAAATATTAGTTCGGTTATTTTATGATAAATTAATTTTTTTTTTTTTTTTAATTAAAAGTTATAAATACAAAACTCAAAATTTTTACTATTTTTCAAGTTTTTTATTTTTTTTTTTAATATCTTGACTCGTAAAAAAAAAATTGAACTTTACATCAAATTTTTGATACAAAAAAAATTTTTTTTAATTTAAGTATTATTTTTATTACCTTTTTAAATTTTTTAAAAATACTCCAAACTTATTTTTTTTGGAGATAATTGGACTTGAAGAAAATTTGAAAAATCGAAAATCGAAATTTATATTTCCGGATCTTTAAATGGCCATAACTCCCAAAATAATAGGTTTAAAAGCAATTCTGAGCACTCTAAATTGTTCCTCGGGAAATTTCCTACAAAAAACGTTTGTGTTTTATGGGTCTAAAAAAATTTTTTTTAGGAGATAATTGGACTTGAAGAAAATTTGAGAAATCGAAAATCGAATTTTATGTTATCCGATCTTTAAATGGCTATAACTCCTAAAATAATGGGTTTAAAAGCAATTCTGACCATTCTAAATTGTTCCTCGGGAAATTTCCTACAAAAAATGTTTGTGTTTTATGGGTCTAAAAAAATTTTTTTTAGGAGAAATTAAAGATTTTTGTCCCGAAACATAAAAGTGGCCATAACTCCTAAAATAATGACTTTAGGGGCAAAATAGGCCATTCTAAATCGTCGAAATTTTAAGCTGCAATACATAAAAGTATATCGTCCTGAAAAACAATAATTGTAAACGTGACGTTTTATCACCCTGGTCTGGGAAAACTCATTTGCCCTCTTTCTATTTTCCGTGTTCGCGTGGGTTGTGCATTCAAGCACACTAACCTTGAACTTCATCTCGCGATTCACTGACGTCATGGCAATCGACCTGATGTATACTAATATATATGTATATATTTATAAATTTATTAAATCATAAAATATACACTCACTTAAATATAAAGTATGACTAAAAAATAAAAGTAATAAGATATTATTTCTTGAATTTATTGCTAAATTTATTTTATTACTAAATACGAGACAATGCAATTTAACATGGCCATTTCCTAATTTTTTACATTTTGTGAGATTTAAACCCATTATGATGTTACACTAATCGATAGCTTTCATTTGAGTACCCAAATGATATTTTTTATATATATTTTATATATATGGTATTTGTGAAATATATAAATATATAAAATATATGAAAAATTGATGTGGGTACTCAAATTAAAGGTCTCGATGAGTGTGACATCAGGATGAGCCTATATCTTTAAAAATGTCAATATTTCACAAGATATAAGGTCATTTTTTAATTATGTATCTAGAGATAGAGCACAAATTCAAATCAAGACTTTTGCAATGACTCAAAATTTTACTCAAAAAACCAATTTTATTATTGAATATCTTGGACAGAAAATTTTTCTTATTTTCTTAATGATATAAATCATTTTTTAATAAATTATATCCAAGTAATTTCTCATCTCAATCGTTACGAAAATGAGCAAGCGTTAAAATTTTTTTTTGTATTCGATAATGATAATTTAGGTGTATAAAAGAGCGTACAAAGTCGACTACTTGTATACGAGGTCTTATCTCAATGCTTGCACACGGAATCCATGCAATTCTGCTCGCGGAAAAAATTCTTAACAAGGTCGTGATTGTCAAGGTCGACGTTCACGTAAATCGCCCACCTGATGACTTACGTCTCAATGGTCGTCATATCAAGGACGAACGGAGATTCAATTCAGCTATTAATTGCTCTATTACTACGAGAAATAACAACATCAATCAGTGCATTACATTTTGATCAATTAACACTTATGCATACACACACTTAGGTCATTCAATATAAAAAACAAAAATCAATGACAATAAATGTGATAATTTTTAAAAAATCCCGAAAATTATATTACACACTTTAAGAAAAAATTTATTTTGTAAAAAATAGACAAGAAATTTATTTGTAAAAAATTTTTGAAAAAAAATTGTTGAAAAAAAATCTAGAAATTTATTTTGTAAAAAATAGACAAAAAATTAATTTGTAAAAAATTTTTGATAAAAAAATTTTAATCAAGTTTTAAATGTGAATTTTTAAATTCTCGATTTTTTTACCCTCTTAAAAAAAAACTATTTGTATAAATTTAAATTTTGTTCTATAATAGGATTGATGATTAATACGAGGGATTTTATTGAATATGTAAAATAAAAAAAATGTTTGGTAAAACGATTAGTTGAGACGAATAGCTTCCTGGAGCGCTTGTGAATTTAAACTCGTGTTCAAGGCCTAGTTCCGCATTTAGGCGTTATTAATAGATACTTGCTTATATGCGAATCACGCGGTTTATAATTCACAGCGGCGATTGTGATGTACTTGAACCTAACATTATTAAAATACAGTATAGAAGATGGTCAAAACGTTAAACGTTATTGAAGTCACTTTTGACGAACAAAGAATTCTTAATACTAGGGTAGTAATTCTTCATGATTGTAATTTCCGGTTAATCATTGTCAATTGAATTTAAATTGATTAATTTTACGTATTGAATATTAAAAGTTGTTAATACTTTTTACGATAAATCAAAATGTGTGTTCTTCTAAGGTGTGTACTCAAAAAATGATACCAGTCTACTACTAGTACAAGGAGAAAAAATATGAGTGATATTGTAATGAAAAAAAAATTTGTTCAAAATTGTATTTTTTAGCTGAAGAAATAATAATTTTTTTTTGTTAAAAAAAATTTTTTTAATTTGTTAAAAAATTATTTTGAATTTAAAATTCGCAAGTTAAGTATAAGAAAATTTTTTATTTCTTCAGTTAATAAATAAAATTTTTTACAAATTAATTTCTAATTACATCAATGCCCATTTTTTTTAAAAAGTACATTTTTTCTCAGTTTGTTAGATAATTACAAATAAATCAAACTACAAAGAAAGAAAAATTTCTTGACTGGAGAACAAAATTAATCAGATAGTCTTTATTGACTTGAAAGTCATTGGAGAATTATTATTAATTTTTATTGCACAAAATGACAAATTTAAAAAATTTCATTATTTCACAAGATGAAAGATCGTCTCTTAATTATTGACATTTTTAAAGACATAAGCTCATCCCAATGTTACACTTATCAAGAGCTTTCATTTGACTACCCACATTAATTTTTCATATATTTTATATATATGGTATTTGTGAAATATATAAATATATAAAATATATGAAAAATTCATGTGGGTATTCAAATTAAAGGTCTCATTGAGTGTAATATCGGGATGAGCTTATATCTAAAAAAATGTCATTAGTTTACACAGAAAGAAAAATTTCTTGAATGGAGAACAAAATTCTTGGTTCAAGAAAATTTTCGGATGCCTGAAGGAAGACCGAAGTTGTGTTGGCCGAAGTAAAAATTTTTCTTGAAATCCTATTCTTGGTCGAAGTCATTTTTTCTTAATTCAAATTATCATAAATACTTGATACAATAAATTTTTATATTTGATCAAGATTTTTAGATAATTTAGGGAAGCAGCGCCACCTAATTCAGCTGAGAAAAAAATTTTCTCACCTTGAGAAAATTTTTCTCTTGAATATTTGATACCCATTTTATATTATTTTAGCGTGCAATTATACATATTGAATGAAAAAAAATGATGAAATATTATTTGATCTTTCCATTTGACATGTTAATCAATAAAAATATTAATAAAAATTTACTTCTATCTTTATATTTAATTTTTTGGAGCAAGAGAGAAATTTTCTCAAGACAAGAAAATTTACTTTTATCAAGAACTAAATTTTTTGGAGCAAGAGGCTGAATTTTCTCAAAACAACAAGATTTTTTGATTTAAATAAATTTTCTTGGATCAAGATACGTATTTCTTAAAGCAAGAAAATTAATTTTGTTGAAATAAGTGAAATTTCTTGTCAAAAAAAAAATTTTTTTTGCTCAAGAAAATAATTACGAAGAAAAATATTTTCTTGACTCAAGTGAACCTTTTTTTCTGCGTATAATTATCTTAAAAGAAGATTAAATTATTGAAAATTAATTAAAATGCATGCTCGACTTATTTACCCCAATACTTTTGACGCCTCCTGAGAACGCATGGAAAAACAAATTAGGGTGAATATAAGTTTAATAATACACAACAAAGAATAATATTTCTCTAGTACGCCCTTCAAACTAGCTATTTATTAACGTTTACCTGAAAACATCAGGCTTACCCTATCTGTCACTAGAAACAGCTTGTAAATCAGTTTGTAACTTAAGAAAAATTTTCGGCATTTAAATTTTACGAATAAAGAGTTATGCATTTGTCGGTTAAAATAAAGAAAACAATAGCAAAAATGTTACAAATTTACGATGTGACGCTTTGAACTACTTTTACCGATTCTATTGTGTAGAATACTTGAGAAAGGAGCATGATGAGTAACGAGCTAATATTTTACCTGATCCTTTTAACTAAACTTGACAATTGACCCCTTCTATATCTGTATTTATTTATTGTCAGGTTCTATGAGCTCCAGTCTAGACTCTAGACTCTAGACTCTCGACCAGACTCACTACCATCTTTAGAAAGTGGCAAAAGTTACAGTGAGAGTGGCCGCACGTGAAATCGCAAGTATACCACCACATTAGTTTTTTTTTTTTTTTATTTTTTTTCTCACCCGGAAAAAATTATCTTCAGGAGGTCTAGCCTGGATTTCTAAAGCTATAATCGACTCTAGCCGTAAAGTGAAAACTTAAGAATTTTCCTTTTGTTACACTACCCTCATTGCTCATTACTTCCGACAACAAAACCAAACTTTAAAAATTCTCGAGAGAATGTCCAATGACCTTTTTAATTTAACCGTAACAGGAATTTGTAAAACTCCGGGAGTTACGTAAATAAAAAATACTTTTTTTTAATATTATGGGAATTTACTATTTTTTATAAAAAATATTTTTTGATTTATCATGCTTTTAAAGCTCTTTGGAACTTTCATTTTTTTTTATAATAAATTTTAGTAAAAGTTACTAAATAATTTAGTAATAAACCAAATAATTACCAAATATTTAGTAAAAATTACTAAATCATTTATTAAAGCTAATTTATTTTCATCAAATAAATATTTAGTAGTATTTAACAAATTATTTATTGCTACTCAATAAATCGTTTGTTGGTATTAAAGCAATTGATTTTTTAAAATAATTAAAATAAATAAATTAACTGAAGCTATCATGTTAAATTTTTTTCTATTCTAATTTATATCCAGTTATTTGCAAATTTATATTCTGTTAGATTTAATTACTAAAATATATTAAATAGTAGTCGCAGAGGACCTATGATGTCATAGCGACTTTAAATAAACTTATTAAAAAAAAAAAAAGATTGTGTGGTTTTATGAAACCACCGTAAAAGTGAAACTTTTTTTCACATTATAGACATTTAACTAAAAATTTTCGGATTAATTTTTTACGTAATTATGGCCCTAAATAGGTCATTGCTTTGAAAATATTTTTGGAAAATAAATGCTTCATTTTTTTAACAGTTTAAAATATAAATTTAAAAAATTTTAAATGATTATTTTTTTGTATTAATAAATAAAAAAATCTTGTTAACAATAACAAAATAATTAAATTTTTTTTTTGATGACGGATAAAAATTAAAAATTTATTGTTTTATGTTGTAAATAAACAAGTAAAGTTGTTAAAAATATATAACTCAATTATTCAGTAAAAAATGTATTGAACAAACTTAATTTTTATGACATCGTTAAAGTCATTCCCTTGTAAATATGAATTATCATAAAAATAATTGTTATCGCGCAGTCAAGGTTCTATACCAATGAGACCCAGCATTTATACATGACTTACAGACCAGACCAATACTAAGTTATTAGTTATTACTATTACACATATCTAAGATTCCATTTAGACAAATAAATGTATAGAAGTGTACAAGTGTATCAAGTACAATGTTAAATGTTAACTATTGAGTATGCTTTGCCTCGGGCTAAGCGGGAATACTTGTCGCACCACTAAAATTTTTATCGGAGATTTCAAGGTGATGGTTCTATAAAATCTTATTTTTAGCTTCTTTTTTCTGTAATTTTTAAAGTTATGATAATTAAATTCTGATAAATTATTTCATTATTGTATTTAACTCATTTTTTAAATTCAATTTTCTAAGACAACATTTAACATTATTGTAATGTTTAATTGTGATCATTTACAAAAAAAAAAAAAAAATTTCTTAATAGTCTTTGTATGATGTAAAAAAAAGTCGCTGAGAAAATATATAAAAATTTTTAAGTGCACGACTTATGATGCTCATTTAATTATGAAATAATAGTAACTCAAAAAATGTAGAAAAAAAATTATAAAACAGCTGTAATAGGACGATAATGCTTAAGGACATGTAGGACAGGGAATTTTCAAATTTTGAACAAGATACTAGGACATTTTTTGACCAAGTAATTATTGAATAAAAAATTATTAAACTTGCCAGGAGTACGTAAATAATAGTCCTTCGTAAATTCATTCTTTTATTTTTAAATTTAATCATTGAAAAAAAAAAATAACTAAATGATAAATAAATAGGTAGTGTTTGCAAGTAAAACTGCCTTATCTCAGGACCCATCACATATTCAACTAAATAAACTTTACTATAAAGAAATTACTAATAAACGTACAACCAATAAAATCTTTGAGATTGATTTTATTTTTCGGTTATTCTTTATTTTATTTTAGATAACTTATAAGACAGAATTATTAAAATGCAGCTTGGTTAGGGTAGAAAACTAATTATCAACAAAAAATTTCATTTGCTATACTTTGATGTAGACCGCAAGAGAGTGCCAAAAGTAAATTATCTAGTTTAATTTTTTTAAGCAGTGTTTAAAGTATTTACAGTCAGTCTGATAACCTCCTTCCCCTTCAGTGCATTTTACATCTCTTTCAAATAAACAAACCGATATATTCAATTGGCATTTGTTGTCACTGCTCCAGACTGAATTACCGACATCAGACTGTACTACATGCGTTCTTAAGTCAAGATGATAAAATTAAAGGCAAAAAATTGTTGAAACAAAACAACTAGCTGTCTTTAAAATAATTTTCTTGGATCCAGATTATCTCTTTAAAATACAAGAAAATTTCTTAATTATCTTGACAAAGTACAATAAAAATAACCTTTTTGCAGGGTCTGAGCAATTTAATTATGAGACCAAGTTCATATACTTTATATATATTGTTTTAAACCATAAAAATCCTTGTTCTACACAGGACTTATGTGTTATGTAAATAAACAATAAGTTAATTTTTTTAAACAGTGTTTAGAATATTTACAGTCAGCCTGATAGCCTTCTTCAGTGTATTTTGCTACGGCGTCTCGTTCTCGATGATTACAAGTGTAGTAGCGCTAGCTACGTCCAATTCCACAACATTTAGAGTTTAAATTTCTTAATTCATGGGTGCGACCACTATAGTCAGTGGCGCTCGCCGTTACTTACCTCATATTGTTTCACTGTGTTATGTCCAACGATAAACATACAGAGTTTATATACAGTCAAAAATAATTGTTAAATTAATAAAATATCATTATTTAACATGACAAAAGAGAAGAAAAGGAAGCGTTCATGTTCTCGTTCAAAGGATAGAAAATTTGAAAAAGATTAAAATAACCAACGATTGACAGATCTGGAAAAGCAAATAGCTAACCTCACAAGCGTTGTCACAAAATTTGTGCAACTAAAAAATGTCGAGGAAAATTCGGAAAAAATCCAACTGACAAATGTTCTAGGTAAGAATAACAATGATAATAAATTAAAAAATTTTTATAGACACGAAAAAAAATTTTTTTTTTCTGTAGGCTTTCCATACGAAGGACGACGCCTTCCTCGAGCTCGTTTGATCGGTTCATTTTACATGTGTTTCAAATAAACAAACCGATATATTCAATTGGCACTTGTCACTGGTCCAGACTAAATTAACGACATCAGACTGTACTGCATGTTCTTAAGTAAATAAACTATAATGAAACAAAATAATATTAGCCTACGACCCTGATAAAACAAAAGGATTCAAAAGAATTAGAAATAACTTGATTTTTAATCATTTTTAATGATTTATAATCCTTCCAATTCTTTCTCTTATGGGCGTTTAACACGGAGAAATTCTTTTTAATTCTCTTTTTTAATCGGAGGATTTTGTGGTAGAAATTTTTACAAAAATCTCAAAGGAAAATTAAAAAAAAAAAAGTTTGGGAAATCCAAAAGTGCACGATTCATAATGCTCATTTAAGTATAAAATATTAAAAAAAAAAAAAAAAAAACATAAGTCGTTCAAAATTAGTTGCCGAAAAAACAGCTGCACTAGGAAGGTACTGCATAAACGCCTCTGGTGGAATAAATGTACATAATATCTATAGATATATCACCATCCATGTTAATTTTACATGGATATATATAGATTTACAGTCTTGTAATTTTCGTTTTTTATTAATTGCAATTAAACGACACTGAATTAATTAATCATTCGCATTCAGTGACCTACAATCGTCGATTAGAATTAAAAAAAAAAAAATTTAACTCAAATAATGGATTTTTTCACAAGTTACAGTGTTTCCGGGTTTCACACATGACAGACAGGAAAATTTTTTGACCTATTTTGGTGTTTTTTTCAAATTCTATTGCAGTAAATCAATTTTGAAAAAGTATGAAATTAATCTCCATTAAATTATATATCTCGACAATAGTATGCAAAATATCTTGATTCCGTGAACTAACAAGGCTATAATAATAAAAATAGCCGCCAAAATGAGGCGAAAAAAATTATTCGATCGTAAAGCACTCTCTGATGCTTCGCATCATGAGTCGTGCAATAATTAATTAATATTAAGCTGTTTAATTGTGATGAAAATTAATTTAGCAGAAACTTGATAGTTTTAATAATTTTTCTAACAAATAAATTAAGAAAAAAAAATTTTTTTAATATTAACATGTAAAAATTTTATAAAATAAAAAATGCAATTTTTTATGAATAATTTTTTGGAACAAATTTGTTTGTAAAAGAAAATTATAAAATTGTAGTGACAGTTACATTTTATGTGTTACATTTCAATGCTCATCACAAATTTTTTTTTTTT
>JZSA01006830.1:0-13642 GCA_000956155.1 Cotesia vestalis | reverse complement strand
AGAAATGTGACATAGGAAAAATTCATTTTTTACCTGAAAAAAAAATTTTTTTTTCAATTGAAAAAAAATAAAAATGAAAAAAACACTATTTTGAAATTTTCAGGATATTTGTAGAATATGTTAACATTGGAAAAATTTCTAAATCATCACAGGAATTTTTCCTATGCAAAAATAGGAAAAATCCCTATTTTTTTTTGTAGAAATTCTTTACACTAGGAGGGTACGTGGATCTCCTTAAATCACAGCAGTCACGCAGTGACTGCTGTTTGCTTGTTATACTTATTTTCCTCATACTGATTCACAATTATAAACATTCTTCAATGAAAATTCAACTTACAATTGAATGTAATTGCCATTAGTCATTACATAATTTAAAATGGAATATATAAATAATAATAATAATTATTTTTATTCTAAAAAGGTTATCATATCATATATGAAAAAAATATTTCTTGTTAAATATATTTACCATCATAAAGTGTGAAGATGAGACTAGTTGTCCTTCAAACACAATCAAGCCAAGTGTCTGTATAGTCTAGTAACATGTTTTTTCAAAAAAAAAAAAAAATTATTTCAATGTCAAATATTTAACTCAATCCGATAAAAATAATATTTTAACCCTGAACTGTTTCCGGGAATATTTAATAATTATATTTTGTCAAAGCGATAAACATTATTGGTTATTATTATTTATTTTTTTTTTTCATATATTTAATTTATTTTATCCATATTAGTATCATCACTACGTTCTTGATTTGTTATGTTAAAAAATTTTAAAAATAAGTATGAAGTTAAAATTTACCCGGTTACAATTTAAATACATATATGATAATGATAAGTGAAGAATTTGAATGAATATTGAAGAATATATTAACAACGCAGAAGCACACCCAACAAGTCATCATCACTTGGTACTAACCTTGTGTTACAAGGGCAAGAAAATATATATGTATGTATACACAAACATGTATCGAGTAAGTGCTTACACATACTTTAGAGCAGTCGCTCTTCACACTTATTGAATCCGTTATCAATCGCGTGGCTTGTGATTATATGCATGTGCATGAGACCATGTATGTATACAACTGTATTGTATTGTACACTTATGTGCCAAGTTCAAGGATATGAAAAACGTGACTGCTATCTGTCCTCGCATTTCAATGTGAATAAAAAATAAAAAAATTATAGAAACATCCGAGTAATAAGAACGTTTATCACAGTTTAATGCAAGCACGTGTGCGGTGTTCAAGATAAAGAATAATTATTAAACGAATATATGCATAGAGAAGTTTTCCGTTTGGATTTATTTACAAACAGTTCTTTGAGAGTATGAGGTTTGTATTATTGGATTCGAGGATGATGTTGATAATTGTTCGGCTATGACGTTGGTGTGTTTTAAAATGTTTGAATATTATTTATTTCCCGCTTAAAAAAATACTAAGTTGGTTTCAGTATGACTTTAGAAAATTCGGATTTTATTCTCAATATCATTAGTTGATAAAATACAATATAATTTCTTAATTATTGACATTTTTCAAGATATAAGCTCATCTCGAGGTTACACTCATCGAGACCTTTCATTTGAGTACCCACTTGAATTTTTCATATATTTGATATATTTTATATATTTCACAAATATCATTTATATAAAATATATGAAAAATTTAAGTGGGTACTCAAATGAAAGGTCTTGATGAGTGTAATATCTAGATGAGCTTATATCGTAAAAAATATCATTATTTTAGAAGATAAAATGTAATTTCTTAATTATTGACATTTTTAAAAATATAAGCTCATACCGATGATATACTCATCAAGTCCTTTCGTTTAAGTACCCACATGAGTTTTTCATATATTTTATATAAATGATATTTGTAAAATATATAAAATATATCAAATATATGAAAAATTCATGTAGGTACTCAAATGAAAGGTCTTGACAAATGTAATATCTAAATGAGCTTTTATCGTGAAAAATATCATTATTTTAGAAGATAAAATGTAATTTCTTAATTATTGACATTTTTAAAAATATAAGCTCATACCGATGATATACTCATCAAGTCCTTTCGTTTAAGTACCCACATGAGTTTTTCATATATTTTATATAAATGATATTTGTAAAATATATAAAATATATCAAATATATGAAAAATTCAAGTGGGTACTCAAATGAAAGGTCTTGATGAGTGTAATATCTAGATGAGCTTATATCGTAAAAAATATCATTATTTTAGAAGATACAATGTAATTTCTTAATAATTGACATTTTTAAAAATCTAAGCTCATTCTGATGATATATTCATCGAGACCTTTCATTTGAGTACCTACACGATTTTTTTTATATATTTTGTATATATTATATTTATGATATATATTAAATATATCAAATATATGAAAAATTCATGTAGGTACTCAAATGAAAGGTCTTGACAAATGTAATATCTAAATGAGCTTTTATCGTGAAAAATATCATTATTTTAGAAGATAAAATGTAATTTCTTAATTATTGACATTTTTAAAAATATAAGCTCATTCCGATGATATACTCATCAAGTCCTTTCGTTTAAGTACCCACATGAATTTTTCATATATTTTATATAAATGATATTTGTAAAATATATAAAATATATCAAATATATGAAAAATTCAAGTGGGTACTCAAATGAAAGGTCTCGATGAATGTAATATCGGAATGAGCTTATATCTTTCAATATGTCATTCGTTGACAAGATACAATTTCATTTTTTATATTTTCACCACAAATTAGATTATATTATTTGAAATTTTCAATTTAAACGAAAAAACTAAAATCAAAAATACGAAAACATATTATCGAAATAACATGATTTTATTGTGTACATTAAATCGTACATTCGGGAACCAATAACGGATAAGATAAATAACCGAAGAGTAATGCTACTCCTTTATTTTTAATTGCTTTGTTTTCAATTTGAACAAATGTAATACGACTGTTATCTGTAATAAGTCATTGACTTTGATTGATAAAAATTTTTTTATTATTATTTTGACCTTCAATATAAATTTTATATGTTTCTTACATTCCTATATTTTACTTGTTGCTAATTACGTAAAGTAATATCCGGGACAAAATCACTGTTAATTTCTAAACAAAATTATTGTTAATTATTGGAATTATATTTTGAGTACGACGATGAAGCTAAAAAGTAACAGATAATTTAAAATTCATACCAACGATGAAAATTGGAAGAATTAGTCACTGCAATTTAACTAGATTGGATGATAAATTAGATCAGTAGGACAAGGCTTTAGAATTGAAAACGATAGTCTATTTAATTACTAATAAAACATAATACATTGTATCAAAGTAAATGTCGAGTATTAAATCCGAAAGGCATTAAAAAATTGTATCCTTTTAAAAGTAAGTATTTATGGTCGATTAACATATAATATCTCCGTTAGATCTGGAGCATAATTCATTAATGACCATACGCAATCGAGATTATATAACAGAAGTTGGTGTAGAACTGGAATATCAGGAACTGGTTTGGTGCCAATAATTACTCACAAACGGTTGTACTTGATACGTAATCTTTGTAATCATCTCTAGCGTCTTTCACCAATGTAAACAAGAGAAAAAGAAAAGTCAATTGTCCAAGTCACGATGACCGCACGCTTAATTAGTTAACAACCTTGGGGTGTATGAAAGAATTTACTAGCGTGGAATGCTATCTGGTAACACGAGTGAGTGTTTTGTTCAATTATTTTAATCAGTTCATAGTCGTAAACCTGATAATTATTGTTTTAAAACGTTCCTACGGTTACAACTCTTAAACCTACATACTATTATAACTCTCAGACCTACTTACAGACGTCCTTAAGTTACTTTGATCGAGAAATATCGTATATATGCTCGGTCTCAATTGTTACATAAAACTTCAGTACTTTTGTGTTTCATTGAATAATTATTAATTTTTTTTTTTTTTTTTTGGTAATTTTGAAAAAATTTAAGTAAAATAAAAAATTGAGAAATTGATTTTTTTTAATATTTTTTATTCAAATTGGTTTTTTTTTTACCGCGGATTTATAATGAAAAGTATGCACAGAAAAAAAAATTTATTTGAATCAAGAGAAAAATTTTTAAACCAAAAAAATTATTTTGAAGAGTTTCATTATCTTGGATCAAGACAAAAAATTCTTAAATCAAGTAAAATTTATTTGAACCAAGAAAAATTTCTTAGTTTAAGAATTTTTCTACTCAAATCAAAAAAATGAAATTCTTCAAAATTTTTTACTTGATTCAAGTAAATTTTTTTTTCTGTGTGAAAATTTAATATTTGGCGCTTTTTTTTCACTTGTAGTTCAAAAATTTACGATTTAAAAAATTTTCAATGATATTCTGAATTTTTTTTCCTAATTTATTCTTTATTTTTATCGCTCTTTAAAAAAAAAAAAATTTCAATGGCCGGAAAAAATAGCGTCATCAAAATTTCATTGAAAAATACATAAAATTGTAAATTTTTGAACAAATGAAAAAAAAAATCATCAAACTATTGGATTTTAATCATTTTTATCAATTTTATGATAAATCCGCGGTAAAGAAAAATTTGAAAAAAAAAAAATATTTAAAAAGATCAATTTTCCGATTTTTTACACTCAAAAAAATGTGAATTGTGAATGTGAACAAAAAAAAATGTTATTGAATCAAGGATATAATTTTGAAGAGTTTAATATTTATGATTTGAGTAAAGAAATTCTTGATTTAAGAATTTTAATAGAAAATGAAAGAAAAAAAAATTATAAATGTTTATCGTCGAGAAATTCGGAATTTTTTCAAAAAATCTAAAAAATAACGATGAAGATAAGTTTGAATAATTTTTTTCTATTTTTTCCCAAAAAGAACATTTAATAAAAAAAATTTTGAAAAAAAAAACGTCCCGATAAGTCAATTTTTGAAAAAGTTATGGCAATTTAAGCCACACCGTCTATAATCTGCTGAATTTTTAATTTTTTTGAAATGTAAAGCAAAATTTGAAAAAAATTTCCTCGAATTTTTTTTATCACAAACCGACTGTATATCACTGTTTTACTTATTATTAACAAATAATAAAAAATTATTAAAAATAAATCAAATCGCCAAAAGTTAAATTTTTATTCTAAAAATCTAAATCTTAATTTAAAAGTATCCACAAAAATTTTATTAAAACTTTTCATACCTGATATTATAGAAAAATAATTTATTACAAACCAATAAAATAAGAAAACAATTAATTGAATTATCACAAACACAATACACACGCAAAGTTAAAAAAAGAATGCGAAGGACATAATAATTAATGTTTACAATAACAAATGATAATTATGATAAACAATAATATATATATTAATAATATCATTTTAGTAATATTAAAACTGCTTTGCTTACGTAAGCTGTTTTGCCATTATTAAAGCATTAGTTATATTTTTGTCAAGTTTATTATTACATTAGTTACTTATGTCTATTTTAAATTTTCGTCGTAACTTATTTTGTCCTCGAAATTTTATCACATGGTACTAAAATTCCTGGTAATTATATTCAAAGTTGCCGAAAGTTATGGAGTTTAAAAATCTCAAGCTTCGATTTCTTTGATGATTCTGTCTCTAATATTTCATTAGCATAAATAAGAATAAGAATAACATTAAAAAATATTATTCCGTCTCCGACCAGTTTAAGGTAGTTCTCCTCTTTGGTATAGTGTGGTAAGAGACCAAATTGACATTTATTATTGTAAAATAATTATTTGCCATAAAAATACTAAATCAAAATATCCAAAAAAAATTTTTAAATTATTATTTCTCAACAATAAAACCATAAAGTGCTAATTTCTTTTAATAATTAATCAAAAAAAAAAAATATTCTTTTTTATTCTGCAATTTTTTTTTTATAAAGAATTTTTATATGAAAAATTATACAAATTCTAAAATAATTTTAAACAGTCAAAAATGGCAATTCAATAATTATAGCTTAGTTTTTATCGTTGCGATTAGAATTCACTATTTCACTTAATAATTATTATTAAGTTAAATTTTTTAAACTTCCTGAAAATTTGTAAATTAATTCTACGTAGCTAAATAATTAATAAGAAAATTAATAAAACAGAGTGCTATATTTTTTATTAGTCAATTAATTGTTTTTTATTATTTAATGAGGAAATTTTTCGGAAATTTTCTCAAAAATGTTTTTAATTAATTCAAAAATTAATTTTTATATTATTTTTCTATAGAAATCCTTTACACTAGAAGGGTACTTACTCTCCTTAATAGATCCTCAATTAAATCTCCTTAATAATTAAAAATAAATTGGATCAAAAAGTTAGTTTTAAAAAATTCCACTAGGTGGCTACGGCTCTCATAGTTAGAATTTTATAATCTGAGTATATAAGGAGATCTACGCAAAGTAGTCTAATTTTTTAAATTCCTGAAAATTTGTAAATTCAATTTACGTAGCCTAATAATTAATAAAAACGTTTAAAATTGTAGTAAAATTGAAGAATTATTCTTAAAATTTTCAAAAAAATACGTAAAAATTACTTAAATGCACTATTTTAAAATTTCTGATTATTTCCAAAATTGTCCCAAATTGTGTCACGTTTGGATGTCCCAAGCGTGGGACATTTTTGGGACAATTTTTTTTTACACGGGAACTGAAAAATTTTTTTGTATCTGATTTTTTTTAGTATTGCTACATTTCTTGTAACTTTTAGACCTAAATTTCAAGTAATTTTTCTTAAAAATATTTTTATTTTTTTTTTTTGTCTTAATAAATCAAATTTTTTATCAATTTGGTGCGCAAATTTTTTTTTAATAAAAAATTTTTTTAAAAATTTAAAAATTGTAAATTACTGTGTTTTAAAATTGGACAGCCAAGGAAGGTACTTGGATCTTCTCAACATTGGCAATATTAAATTTTAAGCTTTAACTAAACTTTATTCTTAAGCCGTCAAAAAAAAAAAAAAATAAATAAATAAATAAATAAAAAATTAACAAAATCTGTGAAAAAGCCATTTCACGATGGAACTAGCTTAATCTTTTTTTACTAAAACAAATTTTTTTATCCCGCTCAGAACTTCCGGCTCGTAAAAATATTGGTAATGAAAATGTTAATTTTCGGTAGGTTAACAAATTTAACCTGTTTTATATTTTTTTTTATTTGTATTGTATTTTTATTTGTCTGTGTCTGTCTTTGCTATTGTAAAGCCTTTGCCGATTCTCTGTTTCACCGGATGGGTGCGGATTCCACCCATATGATGATGACGCTTGGTCAGTTGTCCCTGACTTTATTTATGTTTCCCCATAGTCGTGTAAAGTCACCCATCGCCACCAATGAAGGACTGTCTACGGATATTTGTGACGGCCATCCTTTCCATCTCTCTCTTTTTCTCTCATCCTTATTCTCTTTTTGTTCTCTCTTTTCCTTTGTCTTTGCTCTACTCGTTCAGTCGAGCGTTGCCGCTCGTCCGGTTTGTCCAGACTTTATTCAATGGTCTGGCAATCAATTTTTATTTTTATACCAATTTACCAAGGTCATGTATGATATACTCATTTTTTATACAAAAATTTATCACCGACTTGTTCTATCAAACTGCAATTCACAAATATTTATTTTTCAATCCATTAAGATGTGACTCGTTTCTATTTTTGTAAGATAAAAGATTAGGTGGTCGAATTTTATTTTTAATTTTTTAAATCTTAAAATAGTCTTAAAATTTTCCAACAATAAATTTTCAACAATTTCAAATTTAATTTAAAAAGAGCGTACTCAAAAATGTAGCGGTTAAAAAGTCATAAAATTAATTTTCAAAATTAATTTCAAAAATCTCCTCTCAGAATTTTTTTTTGGCGTCTTAAAAAAGTCTTAAAATAGTCTTGGTTTGTGTCACGTTTAAGATCTTAAACAAACGACAATTTTAAGACGATTTTTTTTTACACGGAAATTTTTACCAAAGAAATAATTAGGAGCTACTACCAAATATTATTTGCTGGAAAAAAATATTTATTTCCATGTAATAAGGCTTTGTTTACATTAATGGAATTTATTTAGAATAAAAAAATGATTTATTAAACTGTAACAAATAATATTAATGCGTAAAAAATATTTTTAATAGGAGAAATGAAAGATTACAATGAGTATAATCCAGATATCACCCAGTATAATCTAGGTTATAATGAGTATAATCTAGATTATAATGACTATAATCCAAATACCACCCAGTAGAATCCAGATTATAATGAGTATAATACAAATATCACCCAGTATAATCCAGATTATAATGAATATAATCCAGATTATAATGAGTATAATCCAGATTATAATGAGTATAATCCAGATTATAATGAGTATAATCCAGATTATAATGAGTATAATCCAGATTATAATGAGTATAATCCAGATTATAATGAGTATAATAAATTTTTTTTACTACAGATATCACTGAGTATAATCTGGGATGATATCCAGGGTAATCTTGTTCTTTTCGTCTAGAGAAACTATATTGACTATATATGTATAATCTTTTTAAGAAGCTGGCTTTGAAGACAACTTTGTTCTTTATTTAAAATAGCGACCAATTTTTTTAATCTATTATTGATTAATTACATTCATTTCTTAACAGCGCTGCGGTAAAAAAATAAACTACACAAAAATTTAATACCAGCGGTTGATAATTCAAAAATTTTTGTTTTTTTTTTTTTCACTCGAAAAAGTGTTTTTCTTCATTTTAATTTAATTTTCTTCGACGCTGTACAAAATTTAGGTCATAAAATTTTTTAAAAAATTGCAATTTTTTTTAAATAGCACTGAAACTTAAATAAATAGTTAAGGTGATAAAATTTTCTAAAAATTCTCCAAGAAAAATTTTGAGGCTTAATAAAATAAATCCAAGCGTTCACCTATCTGTAAATAAAATTTTCTACCTCTACAAAATGTCAGTGGTTTTAAAATGAAATAATAAGAAAAAAAAAAACAATAAAAGTTGAAAATTGAATTTCACTCAAGTGTAAAATACACTCGACATTTTTCAATATATATATACACAGTAGTACACCGTCCACTAAACTTGTCATCCATTGCATATCGCGTTTCCGCAGGTTTGAACGTAACGAAGGCTGGTAGATACATAACACATATATAGGCCGATACTTCATATATATTTGTAACATAATGCAACCATAAGTTAACGGAGCTTGAATAAATGTAGCGAGAGATAATTGTGCAGCTGTTAAACTACGATAAAATTATATCCTCTGACTGGAAAAATATACAATTTTTTTTTTATAAAACTAAAAAATAAATAACAGTAATTTTTTATCAACAATCATTTATTCGTGATCGGTATTTCTTTTCTGTTTTAAATAACTGGGAGATGAAAAATTCTGAAAATAAAGATATATTCGAGTTGTTATCGTCAGGAAGCTCCATAAATTCCTTTGGCGCAAATCCCCTTGAGATAAGAAGATATGCGAAAAGCTATCTAGTGAAAGAGGCGGATAGAAAAAGTGAGAAGTCACACTCGTTATACATAGCACACATGCGTTGATAATGCTCAGACATATATCTGTATATATTGAACATTTTAACAAGCGCTAAAGTAATATGGATATGACGGTGTCAAGCACATTTTTTATGTTTCGAGATCAAAAAAAAAAAAGAAACGTAAAATCCATGCATATTACTATTGTATGAATGTAATAAAAAATCTTATTTTGTGAAACACATTTATTGAATAGGTATTACATAAAAAGTAAGTTTTATGGGTTAAGGGAATAATAAAAGAAATTTTCTGATTGTTATAAGTGCAATATTAGTAATGTGAATTATAATTGAAGAGCTTACTATAAGATTTGATTTGCACGTTCCAAAAAAGTAGAAAAATTCCGTTTTTAATCTTAGTGGTTTTTTTTTTTTTTTTTTTTTTTTTTAAGAGAGTCGCTTATAATTTATTATTCGCATAAATAAGTAACGGAAGTAGGAAGATGTTGCGCAAAATTAATAAAAAAAAAAAATATTTGTACTTATATACATATGTGTTCTGAGGAGATAAAAAGAGAAACAAACTTGTCGGCCCTGAATTATAACGATGGATTCACACAAGGGAACGGGAGTGCTCTTTGTTATTCTCTATACGGCCTAGAAACCTCATTTCATGGCACTATAGTTACGTGGATGTGAGAGTGTCTTACGAGAGAAAGTAATATGGCTGGAAAAGTGAAAGCCACTTCCGGGGTAACCGCCCGGATTTTATTAAATTTACATTGCCAATAAATATAAATAAACAATAACAACTACTGGCTGATTGTATCATTTCAACATTGAGAAATGTGTACACACGCTTCAAAAAGTGTAAGAGATGTTAAAGATAAAAAGATTGGGTACATATATACACACACACACACTCTGAAAAAGTAGAACAGGGCCAATAGCCTAGTGACTCCATATGGCATACATTTGCCTTTCGAATGAAAGTGAAAATCATCTAGATTATTCTGAGTGATATCATTGTAATCTCCCATTTGCCCCAGTAAAATCTCAGATCATACCGTGCAAGATTCCACTGGATATAATCCGAGATTGTATTCTGAAGAATTTGGATTATATTCAGTATAATCTTGGATTATACCCAGTGATATCTCCGCGATTTTTTTCACTGTTTTTTTCCATGCGTCTTGTACACTGTTTTTGCATACCTTGTATTTTTAATAATTATAACGGCTATAAAACATATTGTTACATAGCTCAAAATTTAAATGTTCACACACTAATTAAGGCACCGATTTCATTTTTTTAATGTTCAATAAACTGATAATTGACTATAATTCACAAATTATAAACAGCATTTCACGCGCAGGCGCTAGAAAAAAAATGACGTAGATATCACTGGGTACTATCCAAGATTCTACAGAATATAATCCATATTCTAAAGGATGCAATCTCGAATTATATTCAGTGAAAACTTACGTGATATAATCTGAGATTTTACTGAGGGAAATAGGAAATTACAATGAGTACAATCCAGATATCACTCAGTATAATCTGAATCATACTAGCTACTATCTGAAATTTTTTTTACTACAGATATCACTGAGTTTAATCTGGAATATTATCCAGGGTAATCTTGTTCTTTTCGTCTAGAGAAACTATATTGACTATATATGTATAATCTTTTTAAGAAGCTGGCTTTGAAGACAACTTTGTTCTTTATTTAAAATAGCGACCAATTTTTTTAATCTATTATTGATTAATTACATTCATTTCTTAACAGCGCTGCGGTAAAAAAATAAACTACACAAAAATTTAATACCAGCGGTTGATAATTCAAAAATTTTTGTTTTTTTTTTTTTCACTCGAAAAAGTGTTTTTCTTCATTTTAAATATACAATTTTTTTTTTATAAAACTAAAAAATAAATAACAGTAATTTTTTATCAACAATCATTTATTCGTGATCGGTATTTCTTTTCTGTTTTAAATAACTGGGAGATGAAAAATTCTGAAAATAAAGATATATTCGAGTTGTTATCGTCAGGAAGCTCCATAAATTCCTTTGGCGCAAATCCCCTTGAGATAAGAAGATATGCGAAAAGCTATCTAGTGAAAGAGGCGGATAGAAAAAGTGAGAAGTCACACTCGTTATACATAGCACACATGCGTTGATAATGCTCAGACATATATCTGTATATATTGAACATTTTAACAAGCGCTAAAGTAATATGGATATGACGGTGTCAAGCACATTTTTTATGTTTCGAGATCAAAAAAAAAAAAGAAACGTAAAATCCATGCATATTACTATTGTATGAATGTAATAAAAAATCTTATTTTGTGAAACACATTTATTGAATAGGTATTACATAAAAAGTAAGTTTTATGGGTTAAGGGAATAATAAAAGAAATTTTCTGATTGTTCTAAGTGCAATATTAGTAATGTGAATTATAATTGAAGAGCTTACTATAAGATTTGATTTGCACGTTCCAAAAAAGTAGAAAAATTCCGTTTTTAATCTTAGTGGTTTCTATTCTTTAAATCTCTTCTTTTCGTTCACTAACATACATTCAAGTCTGCTATTTCCGAAGAAATAAATTACATTTAGAATATTTTGTTCAATCCAAAAGTGACCTTCCATCAATATGTATACTGAAAGAAAAAATTACTGTTGAGAAAAATGAGTACTCTTGTTACAAGAATTTAAATCGGAAATTTTTAACATTTTTCTTTATCAACTGAAGAAATCAAATTTTTCATGTGTCTAGTATTTTTTTTTAAATCAATTTTTTTTTCATACAGAGAAAAACAATTTGAAAGGTTGACAGTTATTTCATTAAAAACGTAAAGTTTTTAATGACAAAAAATTATTATTTTTTTTTTGTAGTATATTTAATCTATCATACTAGTAAAATCGATTAAATATATTAAAATAAAAATATTTTTTCATCAAAAACTTGAAGTCTTGAATGAAATACTTGTCGAATTTTTTTTAAATTGTTTTTCTCTGTATAAAAAATTTAATTTTATAAAAACAATACTACGAGAAAAATGTGATTTATTCAACTGAAAAAAAAAAAAAAATTCCAACAATTTGAATATCTGTAACAAGAATGTTATTTTTTGCTAAAAATTCTTTTTTTTTTTTTCAGTGTATAAATAAAATAATATTTTTCAATTTCCGAAAAGAAAATTGAAAATTTTCGAAAATCAGGAAGTTATTGTTTTCTTGACAACCAATCACAAGTAAGGTAATTCTATCATTACATTTCGACAAAAATTTTTTGAATGACCTACAGAAAGCAGAAGATTCTTACCAGCCATCAAATGAATTTTCATTTAATTATTTAAATAAATTCGTCTGAGGGTTATTTTTAATTTCCCGCTAAAAAAATTGAAAATTTTCAAAAATCGGGAAATTATTGTTTTTTTACCCCGTTTTCCGAAAATCGAGTTTTCATCAGATCTTGAGGTTTAGAGGTCCTAGGAAGCTTCCCTGACTATTCTCGCGATGGTGTCTGTACGTCTGTATGTATGTATGTATGTATTTATGTGTGTATGTATGTAAACCTCTCATAACTTTTGAACGGCTTGGCCGATTTAATCGCGGTTGGTGTCATTTGAAAGGGCTTGACCAAACTTAGATTTTGAATAAAGATTGGACCGATTCCGACCGGTAGATTTTGAAGAATCTTAAAAACACTGCGAAAAAAAAATTTTTTAAATCAAGTTTTTTTTGAATAACTTTTAAACGGCTCGATCGATCAATTCCAAAAACTAATCAGCTCTTAACATCGAAAAACCACGTCGATCGCTACCAAGCCGGTCAAAATCAGTTGATTCGTTCGTGAGTTATCGTGGACGAAAGAAATCGAATAAAAGCGTTTTTTTCGAATTACACCGAAACTTTCGGTCTTATCAATTTGTGTTTAAAAATGTGTCATAGAATTTGAAAAATTGCGACGAATGCCGCCAACCGCGTGAAAATCAGTTCATTTATTCAAAAGTTATTGCGGTTTGAAAATTCAAAAAATAGTATTTTATTAAACTTCTATCAGACTTTTGAGCTCGGAGAGCTCAAAACTACATGAAAATTATATTTTTGAGCTCTTCGAGTTCAAAAACGTAATAAGCGCAATTTTGA
>JZSA01006828.1:0-25743 GCA_000956155.1 Cotesia vestalis | reverse complement strand
ATTTCAACAAATATTCGCAGCACGACTTTACAAAAATTTTAAATGTCGGTTAACAGGTAACATTTGTCAACTATTATAAAAATGATCATGATTTAGTTATTACAACTACAACAAAATGATATGAATTAATAAATAACACTGAATGCCACAAAATTAATTGTTACAAAAAATTAATTATCAATAATATTAAAAATTATAAAATTTTTGAATATTACTACTGTCAAAATATAAAGTAGAGTTGGATTCAACCAAAAGATGACATATATGTAAAAAATTATTTATTTAAACTCGATATCATGTGTGTTTATCGAAAAATACGCCCAAATGTAAGCTTGTTACCATGTTGTGCCCTTTTATCATGGATTTTGTGTGTATTTATTCGATATTATCAATCTTAAAAAGATTAATATTTATATATTTAAATATTCTGTCACAGTGACATTTAGTCCCAGGGATATTTTGTCCGGGATATTCATTTTAAAGATATTTTGTCGGAGTATGAAAAATCCTGATACCCCTCCTACTATTATTTATACTTTGATTTTGTAATATAGTTGGTATTTTTGAATTTCTGAACTATTAGATTAAAAGTATTTTGGTAAATTACTAAAGCATTGTTGTCATTTGGTCCAAGTTCTCAATAACTTAATAATAAATTGTTTTTATAATGAAATTCATTACTCGTAAGTTTAAAACAAAATTTTATTCATAATATTGGTTTGTTTATCCCGATTCTTAAAACACTTAGCTGTCTAGACGTGGGAAAATTTTTTCCAGTTTGAAGAGCTCAAATTACTAAGTGTCTTACGTAATGGAAAATCATATTTTTATAGGCATAGCTTCAAAACTAGCTGAGAGAACATCTGTTATAAAATTGTAATAAATCTTAAGGGAAAAAAATGATCAGCCTTTAAACTTCATTTATAACATAAATGAGTACATTGTATTTATTAATATATATATTTTTTATATAAATGGTTTTCTCACGTGAAAATAAAATGAAGAGGATTAGAAGATTTATTCGAGTGTAAAGAGAAATAGCGATCATATGTGTTTACTCGTTGGAAAAGACTCGATGAAATGAGTCTCTTGAGACAGGCTACAGTCGATACATATATATTCAGGGATAAGAGTCAACACCATGGAGTATGGAGCTATGCCCTATTTACAAAATAACAAGATGGGAATGGGAATGTGGTATAGTATAAGTATGGATTGAAGAAAAAAATCCAGTCCAAAGTTAGCACCTAGCGTGTGACTCATCCGATCTGAAAATATCCACGAGAGATGGAATAAACTCAAGCTAAGAGACACCAAGAGGTAAAGATTTAAAAGTTTTTTTCTATTTATATTTACTCTACTCATTTGATATAGTAATGTTTTATTTACTTGTCATTGAATTTGTTTATTTTCACAAATCAAAGAATTTATAAAACCAAAACTAAGAATCAACTTGATGAATTAAGGTACCGGCGGGTAATAATGCCTAGCTAAGGGAGATTTTGAAAAAAAATCGAAAATATTGCATTTAATTATGGCAATGTATCATTAATTTTTTAATTAATACATTAGCCATAAAATATAATGGAGTAATGGTAATTTTCACCATAAACAAACACAAAATTAAAATTTTTCAAAAACCTTGCGAATAGGCCTTATTTTACTACGGTAGGGTAATAAGACCTGCGGGCTATACATACTGGAAATAGTTATACTACACAGAAAGAAAATTTTCTTGTCTGAAGAACTAAATTTTTGGCTCAAGAAAATTTTCGGGTGCCTAAAGGAAGACCGAAGTTGTGTTGGACAAAGTAAAAATTTTTCTTGAAATTCTATTCTTGGTAAAAGTAATTTTTTCTTAATTCAAATTATCATAAGTACTTGATACAATAAATTTTTATATTTGATAAAGATTCTTAGATACTTTAAGGAAGCAGCGTCACCTACTTCAGCTGAGAAAAAAATTTTATCACCTTGAGAAAATTTTTCTCTTGAATATTTGATACCCATTTTATATTATTTTAGCGTGCAATTATACATATTGAATGAAAAAAATGATTCAATATTATTCGATATTCTCATTTGACATGTTAATCAATAAAAATATTAATGAAAATTTACTTTTATCAAAAACTAAATTTTTTGAATCAAAAGACTGAATTGTTTCAAAACAAGAAGATTTTCTTGACTTAAATAAATTTTCTTGGATCAAGATACGTATTTCTTAAAGCAAGGGAATTAATTTGTTGGAATAAGTGAAATTTCTTGTGTCAAAAAAAAATTTTTTTTTTGTTCAAGAAAATATTTAGGAAGAAAAATATTTTCTTGGCTCAAGTGAACCTTTTTTTTCTGTGTAAGCTTCTGCTAAAAATTCTATGAAAATCAAATAAATCCTCTCCCCCCAAAATATCTCAGGAAATGCCCAAACACAGCCCCTGTTAAAAGCGGAACTCAAAACTCTAATTTTAAAAGTTTCTTCACGGAAACTACATTTTGGCACACCCTAATGAAGATATTAATTTACCTGGTAAAAATAAATGAAATATTCAGATAAACAGATTCTGAACCAAGTACTCGAGGATGTGGGCTTCTGGATCAATAACAAAGAGCTCAAAAAACGAGAACGGATTGTCTGGCTGCTTTTGTTCGATATGCAAGGCCGTAAATTTATGTCTCCGCCGCAGATTGCTCTCACGGAAATGAGACAGGAACTATTCAAAGCTGCGGGGTTGATGGATATTGAAGAAGCTTTGCTGAAAAATAAGATCAAGATTGCTGCTGGTGTTTCTAGATTGAGGATCGGCGGCTCGGCTCTTACTTTAGGTTTGTCTGGAAGAATTTAAATTAATTATTAATAAACATTTAAGTAGAAGTAATTTGATATCAAGTGAAAGGTTTTAGATAAATTATTACCTGCGCACTTGAGAAATGAAGGAATTTGCTGGACGGATGATGAAGCATCGGCTTCAGGATGGGTCAATACAATTAAACTTCCAACTAAAACAGAGTTCATTGCTGAAATGACCAAAATGGGGTTTAAATTATCGGCCAACTGGCGAAGGCTTAAAGAGAATAATTATGCATTCGATCCTATTTGTCCGAAAGTTGTGATTCTTCATGAAAAAATTCGCGAACAATTGGCTAGATCTACGTTAGTTCGGGAATATCGTTTTATTTTTCTTGTGAGTATTGATGTTATTAATACTTTCTACAATTTTCACTTATGTTTCTTAGGAAAATGATTGAAGTTAATAAAATAGTATAATTACGAAATTAACAGATCCATACACGAAAAAAAAAAATTAACTCGATTCAAGATCAAAATTCTTGAACCAAAAAATTATTTTAAAGATTTTTATGGTCGTGGTTTAAATGAAAAAATTCTTGAACTGAGAAATTTTTCTTGATTTGAGTAAATTTTACTTGATCAAGAATTTTTCTTCTTGAATTAAGATAATTTTTTTTCCGTGTAGTAATTTAAAAAATTTTTTTATTTATTTATTTATCATATCTAGACACAGATCATATATGGCGATTTTATGTTACAATTTAAATCAGTCTTTTTACAATGTTTAGCTTAACTAAGTGGATATTTATTATATTGATTAGATTTAACTTAAGGGTGTAGTTTAGTTCGTTGATTGAATAAAAAAATAAGCGATTTTTGGGAATTTTTCGTGAGCTTGCTATGAAAGATATGTTTATAAAAGTTGTTAAGGATATAAATAAAGTCTTAAATTACATACATAAAAATTTCTTTCAGTTTTTTTATAAAAAGTACTCAAACGTAACGTCATAATTTGGAGGCAGTCCGGCTCCTACACGATATCTCGGCAACGGCTTATGTGAAACAAAAAAACCGAAGTGTTTTAGAATCAGTATGACAATGGCTACAAATTAGAATATTGATATTAATTTTGAACTATTGTTGTTAATTCTAAACAACAAAAAAATTTTTTTTTGTTTTTTTTTATCTGTAAAAAAAAAAAGTAAAAATCAAATGCGCGTTTTCATCCCCCGACAAAATATCCTACAAACAAAATATTTACTTCATGAAATTGATTAGCGGATTGAGTTGTAATTATTATAATTCCGGTTTATTATATTTGATATATTTTTATAACAATAATTCATGTTGAACTGTTAAATTAATAAATTTTGACTGATTTTGTGATTATGTAGATTAAATTTTGGTAAGATTTTTCATGATTATTTATTTAAAGAAACTCAAAATAACGTTTTCACAGACGGCCAACACTATTTCTCCGGAACCCATAGGTCGATCTTTTTAAAATTTCAACCACACATTCTGCACATAAATACCAAAACAAACTACAATCATGTTAAAATATTGATTTTAGTTCCGGAGAAATAGTGTTGGCCGTCCGTGAAAACGTACACTGATAAAAAAATTGAACCACACATTCTTATGTAAATATAAAAAACAAACTACAATCATGTTAAAATATTGATTTTAGTTCCGGAGAAATAGTGTTGGCCGTCCGTGAAAACGTACACTGATAAAAAAATTGACTTGACTAAAGAGCCAAACTCTTGAATGAAGAATACTATTTTGAAGAAAATGATTTTCTTGAGTCAAGAGAATCATTTTCTTCAAAACGGAATTCTTGGTTAAAGAGTTTGGCTCTTGAGTTAAGTCAATTTTTTTACCAGTGTAGTTTTGAGTTTCTTTAAATAAATAATCATGAAAAATCTTACCAAAATTTAATCTACGAGTCTTCGCTCGAAACATTTAATAAATCCCCAGAAATTTCTAGACACATATACATTCGAAAAATGTAAAATAAAAAATTCGAATTTTCGAAAGTTATCAACTAGACTATACCCTTAAAGTTTAATTAAATATAAATTTAATTTGATTTAATTTAAACAGTGCGTTTTTACAAGTGCATCTAATTAATCTTAAATTAATGAAAACAATTTAAAAATTAGTCATAAAGACATGAAATCTTGTTTGTTTTTGTGTTCGTACCTCCTGTTTATTTTGAGATTTTAAACTCTTTTATTTTTCATTTCTTTTTCTTTTTTTCTAATGCCTGAGTTGTATTATTCGCATAATCGTTTTTTTACTAAAAATTCTATTGAGTATGTAATTTATTTGTTGTTACAGCACTTTCTCTGTTATCAGGTGTTTGGTCTTTGTCGCCCCATCCCCATACAGGATGTGAACCGTCACCTGTTCTCAGGACACGTTGTTTTATTATATCTTGACTCACAACTTTGGTATCATAGGCCCATCCAAGTAACGTGAAGAAGTCGATGAATGCTGTTGTAGTGTTTCCCCAGTATTTTCCCAATTCGGCCGCCTTGTAGTCCCATGGGAAAACGTGCTGTAAATATATTTATTGATATTAATTAACATGAATTGGGTATAACCGAACAGTTATTTTATAGTTTAAATTTAAATTTAATTTAATTTGAAATAAGAAAGTAATTTATAATTTTAATTTAAAGAAACATAAAATTGACAAGTAAAAGCTAAAGAACAACAAAAAATATAGTAAAAACGACAAATCCAAGTCAAAGAAATGATTTAAGGTTACAATAAAATCAAATTATGTAAGATATTTATAATTATTTAAAAAAAAAAAACTTACATGGTAATCGTGGAATCCTTCTCCGAGAGCTCCGAATGCAACCAAAAGATTTTCCGAAGGGTTAGTGTACCTGGAGAAATAAAAATAAAAAGCATTATTTAATGAGAAAGTTATGTCGTATCAAATAAATAATTATTAATCTAATAAATAACTTACTTATCGTATGGTCTGTGCCCGAAGAAATGGGCGGCCGAATTGACCAACCACGTCATGTGTAAAGTCCAAACATAACGGAGGAAAACACCAACAAAGTATGCGTTCGACCATGATTCACCCCAGAAATAAACCGGGACAATTCCAGGCACAATGAAGCAAATGAGTGGCATCAAGATTAAGTAATATTTATGTTGAAAAGCAACAACTGGATCTGCTTCCAGGTCACTCATGTCAATTCCTTTACCCTTTTCCTTAACATCAGGGTGTTTCTTACACAACAACCATCCGACGTGAGCGAAAAAGAAACCACGATTGGCATTATGCGGATCAGCATCCGTTTCACTGTATTTATGATGCACTCTGTGATCTCTTGCCCATTCGTATATGCTGTTCTATAAAATTCAAGATTTTTTTATATTAGTAAACGCAAATTTATCAAATTATTAACACATATTTTTTCAAATTATACTTACTTGAAAAGCAAGTGTGTTGAAAATCATAAGAATAATCTTCAATGGCAATTTAGCTTTATAAGCGCGGTGTGACCATAATCGATGTGCTCCGGCTGTAACTCCAATACCTCCGCATTGGTACAGTATGAATGCTAAAGAAAAAAAAAAAAAAAAAATACTTGGGTTTTTACGAAATTTCACCACAAGTTTTATCAGATTTAAAATTGTGCATATCAAATAAAGCTTGCTGCTCGCTGCATGCATTAGTCTACAGTATATTTTCCCTTAGTAAAAAGTTCTGTTTCCTTAAAAGTCGGGAAAAAGTTTCCATTTCTTGTGCAAGTACAATAAAGCGGTCGACCACTCAAGGCATGGCGAGAATATTTTTCTCAAGTGTTTTCTCTCTGAGCGTGCTCTATTATTGATAATAATTTAGCTACTTTATTTTAATAATATATCTTATTAATTTAGATTTTTTTTATTAGTCCCAGATTTTGTCTTACTGTGAAACAGCTCAAATTATTTACTGCAATAAATTCAATTATATAAAAATAGAGAAATAAAATTTATTCTAAAAAAAAAAGAACCGTAAACTGACCGAATTCTTGCAAATATGATAACTACCCACTAAAACAATGGGTTTATTATTTTTTAATAGGTTCGTAAATTAAAAACTTTAAGAGTTGTATTAACAATAATTAATAATTTCGATTTCCAGACTCTATACTAAGCTATCTAGAACTTGCAATAATAAATTACAACTAAAAAAATAAGTTTGATTAAAAAACCAAACTAAAAAATACAAAATAGTTTTTAGTGATTTTTTATAAGTAAAAAAATAAGGATCGAGTGATTAAAAAAATTATTTTATTGTAAAAAAGCGTAGAGTGCTTTATAATTAAATAAAATAATTGTTTTCTTTTTAATAACTGGTCTTATTTCAAACTAATTAAAAATCGTTCAATATTCTTTCTACTATTTAGTTAGGTTTTATATTAAAGCGCTTTTTTTATTTTTTTAAATTTAATTTATCCAAATTTTTTGGAATAATTGAATTGTAATAATCTATTCTATAAAAGTAAAGATAATATATATAATATAACGATACTGTGTATCATTGAAATAAATACTTGTATGCTTACATGCAGGTCAAGTTAATAAAACAAATTAATTTAATATCCATTAAGTTATATCAGCATCTTTTTTAATAAGAGCTTTATGTAAGTCGGTCAATAAAAAAGCAACAAATTAAGATTCCAATTAAAAATTATAAAGCGGTTCCATAAAACATCCATAAAAAAGAGGTTAAGCGTGTTAATTTTCAAGAAATGATATCCCGCAAGAACGACGTTTGTATCTTTGATCATGATAAGTTAATTGTTATGATTAAAAAAAAAATTCTTGAACTACGATACATTTTATTTTTTTTTTCAGCGATAAGAATGAATAACCCACTAAAACTTAATCACCCTAACGAGATACTTTTTCACTGAAGAGGAGCGTGTTCAGCATTGTAGAGACGACCTATCGACTGACTGATAAATCCTGATGGGAATAGAGGAGCGCAGGCTTACAATGAGACGCCCCAAGCACGCATGGTACTTTCAACTGCCCTTCAATATACCTATACATACCTATGCGCATAGAAAAATAACAAAAGTATCCAGAAATATCGAGAAAAATAATTTCTTCTTTAATTAAAGCAATTTTTTTAACAAAAATTATTACTCATTAATTATTTAATTACTCATTATTGATTATTTTCAGACAAAACAATTATTGTTGGGGGGCTAAAATAGATAACTACTAATTATGATGATCAATAAAGTTTAATGATACCCAGAGCAATTAATTGGATAATGTAAAGAGAAATTAGTATAATTATTTAATTTTAAATTGACAAATAAAAATTAATCTGTATCTTTAAATTATTTAGCTGGTTAAATAATCCATTGAAATAATATGTTTATCCATGTAAAAAATTATCGTACGTGAATTAAGTTGTTATCATTACTAAATCGTTCATGCGAAAAACACGTGATACTACGTGGCATTAGGGTACGTTGTATCTTGTGTCGACGTGATCGGATTCACTTATTCGTTATTGTAAACAAAAAAATTATTTCATCATGCTCAAGTTGATTCAAAATTTTCCGACTATTTTTTATAAAATAAAATACAATATTAATTATTAAATTTAACGTCAAGCTTATTTATCAAAAACCAAAATTGCCGAATTAGAGTATTAAAATAATTTTTTTTTATCAACCAACATTGGCCGAAATTATTTCTTATCAAAGTAGTTAATTACACGACAAAGCAAGTCTATTTTATCAAAATAAACTCAGTTTATCGCGAAATTCAACAAATTAAAAATTTTATTACATATTTATCTAAAAAATTTTTTAGTTTTAGCTTTGGATTATAAATAATTTAATCTATTAATAAAATTTCTTCTTGTAAATAAAATTATTTTTTTCTCTTAATTTTTTTTTTTATTTTTATTTTTTTGGACAAGATAAATTAGTGAGATATATTATATAAATAGATTTAAATCTTTTATAGTCTAAAGTCGAAAACGTGTTTTATTAAGTAAGCATGGCAACCGATAAGTTTTGTCACAAAAGCCGGTACACGCTATAGGTTCTTACTAGTACAAACTAGCTAATATTCATTGTAACTTTCTATGTGCAATCATTATAACGTTCCCGTGTTTTTCTTACAAAAATGAATAATAATTAATATGAAAAAAAAAAAAAAATTTGTAATGAGAACTAAAAGTTTCAGTTAAAGAAATCGCAGGTTCATAAGTGAACAAATCTGCCTAGTATATAACCATAACCGATAGAATTAAAAAGTTTATTTTAAACAAATGACAATCAAATAGACTAAATTTAGTTACAATAAAAATTAATTTTTTCTAAATTAAAAAATTGCGTTCCGGATGAGTAATCGGCTACATATTATATACTAAAACCTTCTCCGATACAAGCTGCATCTTATGGTATAAGTTTTTTTTTGATCGGTTCAGTAGTTCGCGAGTTATAAGCGGTCAAAAAAACCGGCTGTTCATTTATTAGTATAGATATATATATATATATATATATATGAGATTTAGAATAGTTTTTGGATAAAATGAATCTTACGTTGGACCAATGTATGATCAATACAAATATAACTTATTTATTCATAGATCAGCGGTGGAAGTATACAAAGAGCTATTTATCCATCTAAGTTTCACAAAGATTAATGCTTACGTTTCGGAAATCTTGTGAATTGACACACTTAAAATATTAAAAAAAAAGAACAACACTCAAACACGCGATGTGATGTTAAAGCTTCTGTAATTTCCGCAACCTTAAAGTACTAAGTTACTTAACGAATAAAGAATATCCGTCCCTTATCCTTCACTTTAATTCCGATTGTATGGGTAAAGATAGTATGAGTTGACTATTAACTAACGGAAAGTACACCGTCAACCTTGTTTTACTGACAAGTTCATTGACGTACTCGGGTGAAACTACCCTATAATTTATAACTGAAAGACAAAATATTTTAGAGATAACATTTTGAAGAAAAATAAAAATTAACTGTGTAGAAAAAGTTATAAATCAAAGTAACTATCCCTTTCAAGAAACTTGATCCTAGCTTTGAAATTATGTTCCGGTTTTTTATAATAAATATATCAAGTATCTGTAGACTCTAAACCGCTTGCTGATTACGGGTGAAGAGAAAAATTGCTAGATATTTTTTTTTTTTTCAGCTTGAGCTACCCCGAATGACGATAATAACTTTTAATGACATGTCAAAAAATTTACTGTTTTTTAAAGGCAAAGACTAATTTTTCCGGACATGACAAACTCCTTGGAAACTTTTAACGGAAAAATATTTGTGTAAGAAATACAAGAATTAATTAACCGCAAAAGATTATGAATTTTTTAGGTGCAATGTTTTTTTTGTATTCACAAGAATTTTTAATAAAATTTAAATGACAAAATTTCACTTATTTATTTTTTCGAGTAATTAGATGTGCTATGAAATTATAAAGTAAAAATCCTTTAAAGTGGTTAAACTTTTTTCTAAGTAAAGCTTAATATTGGAAAAAACTTTGTTAATTAATTAAATTTTATTTTTATTAAATAATTATAATTGCAAAGTGACTAGACCAGCTGAAAAATAATTAAATTATCATATCGTAACTCATAACACACCTAATTAAAAATCTTTTTATTTATCTAGCGACTCTAGGGTTACAATAAATGAGATAACTACCAATCATAAAATGGTTAGAATAAAAAAAAAATTAATAATACGAAATTAGCAACCTTTCAGTCACTATGTGACTGCCGTGGCTTGTGAACTATAAATAAATAAAATTTTGCTTTCATAAATAATGAGTTTTGTTAAATTGCACTGTACTTTCTTAACTTTTGACGTTTTCAAAAATATAAGCTCATTCTGATGTTACACTCATCAGGAGCTTTCATTTGAGTACCCACACGCATTTTAATATATTTTCATATATTCATATATATAATATATATAAATATATGAAAAATTGATGTGGATACTCAAATGAAAGGTCTTGACAAGTGTAACATCGGGATGAGCTTATATCTTTAAAAATGTCAATAGTTCACAAGATACGAGTTCATTTCTTAATTATATATCTAGAGATATTTTCAAATGCAGCCTAAATACTTATCATCATACATTGACAAGGGAAAGGCACAACTCCAGGTCAAGACTTTTTCAACGATACCAAATTTAACCATAAAAACCCATTCTTTATATAAATACACTGGCCATAAAATTTTGCTTATTTTCTTAATAATCTAGATGAGCCAATTTTATGAAATTTGAAGACTGAAACATAGTAGAAATGTCCTTTGCGATCCGACTGGTTTTAGAGTTTTTGCACAGACTTATTTTGTTAAAAAAAAAATGACTTTTCGGACACAGAGAGAAAAATTGTTTATTGGAGGACTAATTTTCTTAAATCAAGAATTATTAAGGAAAATAAAAATTCTTTTGGCTGAAGTGAAGTTTTTTTGAACCAAGACTCCTTGAAAATTTTCTCTTGGGTCAAGTGAGCGATTTTTTTTTGTAGACTTTAGTAAATTTTATTACTTTAATAAACATTTTTTTATTGTTATAGAAAATTCTTTCGGAGAAAAAAAAAACTATTTTAAGTTAGTTCAATTTTTCCTCCAAAAAAAAAAATTTTTTTTAATGAATAAAAAAAAATTTATTTCTGTATCAAATAATCAATGGTCTTTCTCAATTAGATTTTTAAAAATTCAAACAATTAAACTTTTTAAATATTCAAAAATAAACTTACCAAGCATTTTAACAACCCGCCTAGAAGATTTTCCAGTATTGCGATTATCCCACTTAGACTTTCTGCTCTCTTGAGCACTGCGCGTTCCCTGATTTCTAATGTTCCTCTTCTTCATCATCCTCGATTTCCTGAGCTTGAGCCCAATCATCGAGTAAAGAATCGTGATAAGAATCATTGGTATAATGAAAAACAGTAGAGTCGCAAGCTCAAACGAGTGCTGAAGGTAAGGGTTTTTCAGTGTGCAAATAACCATATCAGGACTGATATGCGTAGCTTCGACAACTCCATACTGTAAAGCTAAAGGCAGCGCAAAGCAAATTGCAACCAACCAAATTATCAGGATCATTTTGACAACACGCGACAACTTGGACATCGTATGAGATAAAAAGGGGTGGCAAATTGCGATGTATCGTTCGACAGTGAAAGCCGTGATTGTTAAGACACTCGCGTATGTTGAACATTCTGCAACCAGACCGCGAACAATGCAAAACCATTCCCCAAAAATGTAAGGGTACTTGGACCACACTAGGTAAATTTCGGGAGGCAGTCCGAAAATTAGAAACACAAGATCCGAAACTGCCAAACTGAACAAATAATAATTGGTCGCAGTGTGCATAGACTTGATCCGATAAATCACGATACATGTGCTCACATTTCCAATGATTCCCGCGATGAATATCACCAAATATATTATCGTTACTGGTACTACGATATAAAGTGAATCGCGGCGTGATACCAAAGTTTGAGATACCGCGTCTGTCGTCGAAATCGGTGGAAATGTTGAAGATACTTCTTCGGTCAAATTGTGAAAAAACGATTCCGTTGTCGTCTCCATTCTTTTATTTTTTTTTTTTGTCACTTAATTTTTATTCGTAAGGATTGAAATTTTCTGATACAAGTCTTTTGTTTATTTTGTACAGAAGCATTTTCATTTGTTTAATTTTTTTTTTTTTTTTTAAGATTTTAAGGAGCAAAAATTATTTATTGAAAATTGAAATGTTTTTTAGTCACTGATTAAATTTGCGATTTTTCAGGACGCCGTTTAAGAAGAAGACCTGCGCGAAAAGAAGACAAACCAAGACTGAGGATGATTACTAACGGTCAGTCAGCGTCGACGGCTAAGTTACGATAGTGGGGAATAGCATTCTGCGCCGGCGGAGAATATTATCAGCCGAATATATGTATATTGTATGATACATAACGTATGATACAGGAAAAAAGGAAGGAAGAGAATTTACAGAATCGGTAAATATACACAGAGCTGCTGGTTCTGCAAGTTCTGATGAAGGAAATACGTGTGAAGGTGAAGGACGAAATGGGTTTAATTTTTATAATAGAAAAGTAATTGATTTGTACTTTATTTCGCATGTTGCTATAGAAACGGTTGGATTATTTTGAGAGGCAACTCATATTTGTATGGAAGTTTGTGATAAAATTTAGATGGTAGAAATGAGTTATGAATACCCCAAATTTTCGGTGCTTGATAATAGAAGGAGTGAAAGACAGGCTGGGATTTTTTTTAAATTATAATTTATTTAGTTAGGAACATTTAAAATTGTTTTGTATAATTTTTTGAGTATATAATTATGGAAATATTTACTATCTGAGAAATTTCGCACTGATAGAAGTATTTAGTACGGAGTACTAAACTGATTTAGTAACTAAATTTTTAACTATTTATTTAGGAGAAAAAAATATTTTTTACCTATCAATATTATTTCTTACAATTTAATAAATGATTTTTTTACTTTAAATAAATTATATTAATACAAACAAAGTCTTATTACATGAGAATAAATATTTGCTTCCACCAATTGATATTTAGTAGTAGGTACTAAATATTTTTGGTAACCGGATTCTATATCCTCGGACAAAATATTCCCGACAAAATATCCTTAAGACAAAATATTCTCAGGATAAAATATCTTTTGTCAGAATATCTGTAGCCAAAATATCTTAAAATTCATTAAAAAAGAAGTTTAAAAATCAAAATATTATAATGTCAAAAAAATTTCACAAAAACCATGTTAAAAGGAAACAACACGATTACCCGCGCTTGTGTTGGTCTAACGTCGAATAAACACACAGAAAAACCATGTTAAAAGGGCGCAACACGATTACTCGCATTTGTGTTGGTTTAATATCGAATAAACACACACAATTTAATTCTTCAAATTATGTATATTTTGTTTAAGGATTTTCCGTCTATGGATATTATGGCTGGAGGATTTTTTGTCATATGGATATTTTGTCCGAGGATATTTTGTCCGAGGATATAGAATCATAGAACCATATTTCTTTGGTAAATATTGTCGGTAGATGGTTATGTTTTAATTCCAATGTGATACATAAGTTATTCACTGACTCAAATTATTTTATTCAGCTCGATTTTGAGAAATTTATCAAACCTTTAAAAACACACATACTCCCAAATGGCTTTTATGTCATTCCTCAGTATAGAATTTAGTTAAAATTGTTTAATTTGTCTGTTATTGATATGATAAAAACTTGTTTCATTTAAAATTTTATAAATGTCTCAAATATGATTTATTTTCTAAGAAAACAATATATCGTACGGTTGATTCTTAACAGGAAAAAAAAAATTAAATAATTGCTTACAGAGCATTTCATAATTTTTTCTAAATTATTGGCACCATAGTTTTCACATGAGAGAAATAACAAAAGCTTTTTCGTTTTTGTACATGTGTATCATAGTGAATTTTAATTTAGAAGTGTAATTAATGTAGTTAGTTTCATAATTAAATTTACTGAAGTTTTTGACATATTGTTGAAATAAAATTTTTTTGTAGATTGCTCACAACAAATTTGCCGATGGGTAAAATCAGCCATGTATTTCAAAAGAGTGGTCATTCAAAATTTTTAAGCTCAAAAAATGCTATTTTTGGGATTTTGTTTTTTGTTCTATCAAATAACTTTTGAATGACAAAAGTAAGATAATTTCTATTAAATTTCTCTAACTTCATTGATAAAAGAATTGATCAATTATCATTTAATTAATTTATTAAAAATAAATAGATCACAAAATAACTCAAAATTCTAATTAGAGCAACTAAAAAGTATCAAATTTAACACAAATAAATTGAATAATGACAGAGATACTGATAAAAAAAGTTTCAAGTTTAATTCAGTTTTAGCTATTTTATTCCATAACAATTTTCACACATTTAAAGATAGTTTAACGTTTACTGTACGAAAAACTGAAAAAAAAAATTCAGAATCAAGAAATCGACTTTTATTTCGAATCTCAAATGGCCTATTTTACTATCAAGAGTAATCTGATCGAAAACGCCCGAGGAATGTAGCAAACAAGGCAAAACAGCTCTTATGTTTGGTAAACTCTAGAAGCTTTGACATGGCATAAATTTACAAAGATCCAGTGTAGTGACTAGAAGCCGAATTTAGTGGTTAACAGTGAATTTTCCGAGTGAATGACTGGATGTTAAACATCAGTGTCAGTCAAAGAGTAAGTGAGCGAGTGACTGAGCAACTGACTGAGTGAAGGATTGACCATCAGCAGGAGTACCACCAGCATTTCATGCATTATATGTATAGAATATAAACACGATGTAGGATGTGACATATAGGTCCAGGTTCCAGGTTGTAGGCTAGGTTACTCGACTCATGTCACGCCGGTTTCGGTTTTGACCGCGCACTCTCTTACTACCTATGAGAACTAAAGCACTAACGCGCGTCTGCTTAATCAAAGACTTCCTGGAATGTTGGCGTAACCACATCCTGCCCGCATTACTCTCAAGTGCGACAGCCGACCAACTGCTACTGGTTGGGTATTTGCCCAACAGTTACCCTCGTTTTACTTTACCGTCTACAACCATGCAACTACAATTGCTACAGAGGCTGTAAGCTGTAACATAACTGTTACAAAGACAGAGGAGCCATATGGGTTGTGTAGTCATTCCATAACAGCCATTCCGCGTTATCTTTCTGACCACGAGGATTCGAGGACAGTAGACACGAATCCTCGACTTCGCTTGGTGAAACCACCCCTTGCGATCGCAACATACTTAAGAGAGAGTGGTGAGTGTCATTATTAAAGTACCTGGTGCTTTACAGTTATGATTATTCTCATTGTTATGTTTTCAGTGTCTATGTCTATGTCTAGTCTCTTTCTCATGATAATCATATCAACTTTGTATCCACTCAACTTTATACCACCAAACAAAGGTGCATCAACACAAAACAAACGTCACATTATATTATTTAGACAAAATAATAACAGTAATGTAATGAGATAACAAACTTTAGTCATTTGTTTTCGGTTAAATATGCTGCGTTGCTTTTGATGTTGTTTAATAGTATAACATTGGTGAATAGATACGACTACATTAAAAATTAAAAAAAAAGTATTACATGTCTATGATGGCCTAAAAATTAAATATCATTGATTTCAACATTTATTCAAAAGAATCAACTTATATAAGTGTATAAGTATATAATTATTTTTGCTAAGCTACAATAGCATGAGGTATTAATCTCAGCATTAAGGATATTCTAGTAAAGTTGTGATTGATGTAAAAATTGAATAAGTTATCAAAATATTAAAGTTCAAGTTGGAAACGTGTTAAAAAACTAGGTTATACATGAGGCTAAATGAACAACATAAATCGATATTTATCGAAACTTTAAGTTTGAAAAGAGTGCATAAAACTTTTACAGAATAAAAATTATTATTTAAAGTTTCATAATTTCACAAAATTTTTTACTTTTAAAATGATTGTAATTTACATGTTTTTTCACATGCTATACTATTGTTGTCGCCAGACTTACTTCAAGTTTATAAACTTGGTATTACTGTGGTAATAATAATACTTTTCTTGAAATAAAAATACTTATTGTAAAAATACTCGTTCAATGATCGGCTGTCTCATTTTAGAGCACACTAGCTGACTTTTCTTTGATTTTAAAAATTCTTTATACACTGAAAAAAAAGTTTTCTGCTGAAAAAAAAACTGTATACTAACGGTAGCAATAGTATCGTGAATGGTACCCGAATGGATCGTGACGGTCGCTATCCAGACTGTTACTCGTAGCTGTACGGATTGTACCCGTAACGATACACTCGTTAGTAAACAGTAGATGGTTCCAAGCAAAAAACTTTTTTTTCAGTGTAAGAAAACTGCTTACACTTTAAATTTATTAAAAATTTGATTTTGATAGAAAAAAAATATTAAGAAAAAACAAACATTAGATTTTTTAGTTAAAATACTAAAAAATGTAACAATGTAATTATTTATTAGAAACCTAATAGGCAAAAAAAAATAATGCAATATGTCAAAAAAAAAAAAAATTACCTAATACTTTGTATTTCGAGCTAAACAATACTTTTTCTCAGTTTAGTGTGTAAATATTCTATCAAAACGACCAAATTTTGTTAAGCTAAATGTGTATCTGGATTTGTATTTATATTTATGTAGTAACCCTAAATGATTTACATTGTGTTTCAGTATCACAACATAATATTGTATTAATGTATTAATTCAAGTATATACGTCTGCATATGTGTGAATGTAGCGTTTGATAAAACCCAATTAGCAATTAAAATTGTGGATTTGCCTGTGGATTGGATAAAATTACTCCGAAGCCATTACTACCGTTACTCTGTGATAATACTATCGTGGTATTTAGCTATCTGACTTTAGCTTATAATTACTATTTGTTCCGATGATATATCATTAGTCCACCAATGTATATCCGAAGGTACATCTAGGTAAATATACATTTACATCGAACGAGAGAGAGACAAAGAGAGAGAAAGACAAAAACAGTATGAGTAATTTGATTTCGAATGGATGAATTCAGTTGGTGAAATTCGATTCAATGGATCTGGTATTTTTACGTTTCATTAAAAAATAACGAGGGGAAACGTGTAACAACAAACCCTAAAAATCGATCCCGTGTGACATAGAATAGTTTAATCCCTGTTATTTAATATCTGTAGAGTGTATGATGTATCGTAGAAAACTTACGTCATTTGATGCAAATGTCGGTGTTATCGGGCCGTCGCTGGCTTCCCATTTATCAGCAATGCGAATGGTTTCAACGGTTTTCTGCTGGACCGACTTAGACTCGTCAAGCAGCGTCAGCTCATAAAACTCTTGGATATCTGAAACACGGGAAGCATACCGGTTAAAAATAAAAATAAACACAGATAAATCACTTAAGCGTATAAGTTATTACGTAGGTCAGTACGTTCATGGTAGGCAAGTGTCAAGATAAGAAAGAAACATTATTTTCAATAGTTTAAACTAACTTCCACCGGAATAGAAAGAGTCCAGCCTCATATGAGGAGAAAGGTGCCATTTTGTGTGTACCTCTGGACCGGCTGAGAAAAATATATCATCCATGATGTGTCTACTGCAGGTTACCAGAGTTCAAGGCGGATCGTAATTTCTAGCTCTGGCTCTTTTGCTAACGTCTCTATCTCTCTGAAAAAGCGTTTTGCGAATGCAGCAGTCTATGGCCAGCTCCTTGTCCTGAAGATCCACATAAATATATCCCAAACTTACAAAATTTTCTATATACATATACATGCACGGTAAAACTATATCTCATATCTTATATCCCAGCTTCATGTAAGTTAAATTTCACTGATATTTTTCGTCTTTTTATCGTCTAGTTTTACGCTACAATAAGAGTAATGCACCAAGTTTTGTCTTTTCCCAAAATATATATGTTTATTTATGGGAAAACAGTAAAGGATAGATATGTTGTATGTTGTATGTATTTGTGTATAAGTTACAATAACTTACATAATCAGAATGTATACTGTTTCCAACTTACTGTTATATATATTCTAACAGCAAGTTGTGAAAATGTGTTATGCTGTTATATACTTGGGTCGGTAGTAATGAACGACAGTTTCAAGCAGTTTGGTACAAGTTACAAGTAGTCATCGATTCATGTCTACCCACATAATACACGACAAACTTTGTATAATGTAAGCAAGTATTTGTAAAATGTTCATTTCAATTTAGGTATTCAGTCCCATGGAAAATAATTTACATCTCAAATGGTCATAGCTAAATTGTATTGATACCTTTCAAAGATGAGATGTTGGCATTTAATAATTGAGTAAAATTGATTTTGTGGTAACAATTTTTTTTGGATTAAATTTGGCTTAATTTCTTATCACAGAACTATTGTTATTATTTTTGTTATCAAATTAAATATACACAAGTTGTGCTGGGAGAATGCTAGCATAAAATGTTCGAATAACTGTTTATGAACAGACATAAAAATTTAACGGACTATTGACGCGCTTATCTAAAGTCCCAGGCTAAATATGTTAATATCATCGTTATAATGTATACTTATATAATTACAATGATATATCTAATAGATACATGGGATAAATTTATCATAATTATTTATAAATAATCGGAATAGGTAATAAATTAAATGATTGAGTATTTAGGTTGTTAAATGACGAGTTTATTTCATATTTTGGTGGTATGAATAAAAATTTTGAATAAATCATTGCGATTTTAAATGGTATCCCTTTCTAGTTGCCGGTACATTTACCCTCTTCGCAAATGTCAACTCGGATCAGCATATTTTTAGAATTGGATGATGCATTACCAAGCACGATTTATGGAAACACACATATTACATAACACATGAATTCATTACTTTGTGTATTTTAAATATGTTATTTATTTCATTGTAATTTACGTCCTTGTTGCTTTTGTGTCCTAGTAAGAGATTTCTTTCACCAGAAAATATATTTCTGTTTTTAGATTGTATTTTAAATTTTTTGATTTATTGCATTTACGAGCGGGGCGTAAAATTTAATGAAAAAGAAAACTCAAAAAAAAAAAGTGATTTATTTACTGTGATAATTTTTTCATTTTTATCAGTAATAAAATTATGTTCGAAGAATAATAAAAAGTAGTAATGGCTTTTAAATCAATAACCAGGTGTTAAAAAATTATTAAAAATTTGTTGTTTCAACATCAACACTATAACATGCTTCATACTTTTCTTTTTAGAGCAAGAGCCCGTGAACCCCAGACCTTCGTTATTTTATAAAAGCTGAAAGTTTGTCAGCGCACGCTCCCAACACAGGTAAGAACGATGGACTATTATGAAGTTTGGGTTGCCGTGGCTTTGGCAGGTAAACGGTACTAAAGGTGTGTAAAATACCGATCTAAATTCATCAAATAATAAAGTGTGATTTTTTGGTATTACCTTCAGAATATTATTAAAAATCACGTTATTGATTGCCAGACACTTAACATCGTGGCAACCCCTTGCCAGACACCCCTAATGTTCATGAAATTATAATTCTACTTATGTTATAGTATAAAAGCTGATTTTTATATATAATATTTAGGTAATAATTAGATGATGTTTCCTCATCAGCCAGACATTTTTGATAGTTCCAACCCCTTGCCAGACAATGATGTAGGGTCGCTGTAGGAGCGAGCGCGAGACAGTATATGTATGGTGGGTGCGAGTGAGATGGCGAGATAGGTCTATCGCGATCTCTCACTGCGCAGTTGTTATTTCTACTGCGCATGTATTGTTTAGTACTTAGTACATGTTTACATCAGCTAAAATAATCTTATATGCTATCTTCAAGTATTATTAATTGAATAGTTATTATAAATTAACAACATAAAATATTTCGAATATATACAGACTATAAAGTATATTCAATATATTATTAGTGTATGATACGTACATTATATGCTTACAATTTGTTTATGTGATTTTTTAAATGAAAGTGATTTTGTTTAAAAAATTAAGTCATGGGTGATATTTTAATTTGTGTTATTTGTAAGAAAAGTAGTGGTAAAATAATATTATTTTCTGACGAGACATTGAAAAAATGTGAATTAATTTTAAAATTGCGAAAAAAACATAACCTTAAATATAATAACATCATTCTTCCACGTGAATATACAGAGAGTGGTTATCACAGGGAATGTTACAAATCATTCACAGGACTGATGAAAAAATATTTTACCCCAGAACCTAAAAATTCTAAAAAGACTGTTGAAACAGAGCAAGAAAAAGAACCATCTAAAGACGTAAATATATCAACAGATGATTCAATACCAGGTTCATCGCATTTGTCTGAGTTAACTGTATCACACCCACCTTCAGCTTCTCAATCAACAGAACTTCAACCTTCCCAGGCAGCTGTGGACATTCACGGACTTGAAGAAGTGAGTGAAAATGCTAATGCAACCACAGAAGTAAATAGTTCGATTCAAAGTGATACCAGTATTGATATAAGTAAAAAAATTTGTTTATTTTGCAATAAAAAAAAGAGACAAGTGAGATCAAAAATGCTTCCACTCCATGAAGGTGATAAAAACCAATTTCAGTCTCGTATAATGTCTAGCATTGAAAATCAAAAAGAGTATAATGAGTTTTTAAGTAGATTGGAAAGTATTGCAAGTCCGAAAATATACTATCATACTGACTGTAGGATTCAGTTTAATAATAAAATATCTTCATTGGCGAAAATATCTGTTAAAAGTGATTGGCATCATTATCGAGAGTACCACCAAGAATCTTTCAATGAAATTTGTAGCATCATAGAAGAAGATATTATCAACAATGGCCGCTGTCATTTATTGATTCATTTACATGAATTATATACTGATTCATTGGAGAGAATTTATGCAGAGAATTCCATTGAAATGGATACTACTTTTACTGCACACCACCTAGAAGAAAAAATTGATAAGAAGTTTTCCAAAAATGTTAAATTCTTTACAATCCGGAATAAAAAAATAATAGCACCCAATTATATGAAGACGATTGACGAAACAGTATTGGACAACTTAAAATCTGAAAATATTATCCAAAAAGCGGCATTAGTCTTACGAAAAACTATTTTGACAATGGACAAGAAAAAATTACCATCTAAAAATCTTTCAGCACAGCATTTAATTGCAGGTGAAGCTTCTATACCGCAAGAATTATTTGATTTTTATTCTACTCTCATAGGTGGTTCTAGACAGAAACGAAAAAGTAGCTTAAAATGTATTCGTCAAGTACGGTCTTACTGTCAAGATATTATTTATGCAATTCATAATGGTCAAGTCAAGACGTCTAAGCATATCACGCTGGGTATGACTTTGAAGAGTTTAACGAGTAGCAGAAAAATTGTAGATATAGTCAACAGATATGGTCATTGTATCAGCTATCAAAATGTCGAAGAACTTGAAACAGAAACCACCTATGCTTCCATTGAAAAGTCAAATTTATGCCCCGAAAAAATTAAAAAAACACCTGAACTTTGTACTGGACTGGCTTATGATAATTTTGACCGCTTTGTTGAAACTACTAGTGGGAAGGACACTTTACATGACACCGTCGGAATTATTTATCAGAACATCGAATTCAATACATCTGAAGAATCTGAAATATCCGAGGCACCAGTTCCCACTAGTAGAGACAATTCACCACAGAAGAGGAAAAGGAGACGAAGAACTTTTGAGGCAATAGCTTCAGAAGAAATTCCCTATCCAAAAAAACCAAAAATGACAAGTGATTTGCAGATAACGGCTGATGAAATTGAACATATACTCCCTAATAATTTACAATTGTATACAGAAATTGATAATATCTGGATTATTAGTCATGCACTAGAATTACCTGATATTCCAATGTGGGTTGGTTTTAACTGTAAGATTCATGATATTGAAACTTGCAAACAACACATATCTTATTTGACTCCGATAAATGCATCACCAACAAGTAATTCTGTAGTATTAGAAACCATGCAACAAAGTAAGAAAATTGCTGAAGAGTTAAATCAATCATCCATTCAAGTAACATATGACTTGGCTATAGCCAAAGTCGCTCTACAAATTCAAGCAACGGAAAAACCTACATATGACAATTTATTTATACATTTAGGACCGTTTCACATCATGATGGCTTATTTCAAGGCAGTTGGTAAGGTGATCAGTGACTGTGGACTAACAAATATAATGGTGGAAAGTGGCTTATTGGCGAATGGTTCAGTGAATGGATTTCTTGACGGCAAGCATTTCAATCGCTGCAAAAGACTGCACCCTTTGGTGACATTAGGATTAGAAATATTACATTTTAAATCTTTTCTGGAAATGAGTAACACGTCCGTAACAGATGATATGATTGAAGAACTTCACCGACTACAAAACTGTAAAATATCATCATTTAACATAGAACATGAAGAGCTGAAAGAATTGATCAATAATTACTGTGTTTATAAACAACGAAGTCTCAATGGCGAGTATGGAAAGACTCAACAATTTTATGTAATTTATATTAATCTCATCAATCATTACCTACAACTATCACGAAGCATACGTGTTGGAGACTTCGAACTTTTCAAGTCAGTTTTACCTAAAATAACAAATTTATTTTTTATCTGTAATCAACAGAATTATGCTCGATGGACCGTGAAATATGTTGATAACTTGATAAAAGTAGCAGATACCCATCCTGATTTATTTGAAGGATTTCAACAGGGTTACTTCGGCATTAAAAGGACAACTAAGCCATTTTCAAGGCAACCCATTGATCTGGTTTTAGAGCAGACTATCAATGCAGATGCTGCACGAAGACTTACAGGTGTTATACACTTTACTAATTCAATTTCAGCCCGTCAACGGTGGGCTCGAAACCATGATGTAAGATCGACAGTAATTAGTTACGTTTACCAAGAATTGGGACTACAAACTCACCAAGATGTTTCTTCGGATTTGAATAAGCATAATATTCAGAAAAATATTAAAAATCTAAAGAAATTTCTTGAAACATTTGAACAGTTTCTTAATCCCTTCAGCTCGGAAGTACCAAAAGATCATTTAATAAATATTTCATCTGGTAAAGCTGCATCAGAACTGGTAGCGTCATTTCTTCTTAATATTGAAAAAAATGGTGATTGTCTTCGGAATACGTTTGTTTCTGAATGTCATACGGACATTAGTCGATTTGAAAAATCTATTAAAAGAACAGCTCTTAATAATTTTTCAAAAGATTTTGAAAAAAAGAAGAAAATTAAAATAGGTGGTGCAATTGAAGAGGTAAAAATTCAACGAGATTTGTTTGGTCGTATGCTGGGGATCTCGATGGATTACAATGTGGATATCTCAAAAATTTTGTCATACCCAATCACTGATGTGCCTTTATCTATGTGTCATTTAAATGGTACTATTTGTAAGACGGATAAATCTGCCTTAATGAAGTGTTTGGAGAAGGAGGTCCAGCATCAGCCACCACCTACTGTAGATGTCGTAATAATTGATGGGTTTTTTTTATTACACACCATGAGAAATGTTCCAAACAAGTTTGGAGGCATTTCTAAGAAAATGTTGCAAATGGTCACCAAGTTCGAAGCGCTAAGAATTGACGTTATTTTTGATCAATACCTGACTCCATCGATCAAAGATTACGAACATTCTCAGCGATTAGAATCAGCACAATTGAGCTACACCATAACTGGACCTGATCAAACACGTCCGAGTGATTTTGCGAAAGAGTTGAAAAATTCAAATTTCAAACAAGCTCTGGTGGATTTTTTAATTTTACATTGGGCCAGTGATGAAATAATACCTTTTATTGGAAAAAAAACTATTCACATAAATTCTAAACAGTGCCATTCTTTTGTTGTTGATGCTTCTAACAAAGTAGTAACAAGGGTTGTAGAAGAGTTATCATGTCCAAAACATGAAGAGGCTGATACCAAAATAGTCTATCATGCGTGCAGTATTCCAAATCAAGTAAATATTGTGATCAGAAGTGTCGACACTGACATTGCAGCTATCATGCTTGGTCATATGCACCATCTACAAAATGATTCACATATTTGGATGCTGATAGGCACTGGGAATAAGTTGAGATACGTAGACCTCACAGAGATTTACGTAAAGTTAGGAAAATCTTTTTGCAAGAGCTTACCAGGATTCCATGCGATCACAGGTTGTGATTATAATCCTGCATTTTTCCGAAAAGGAAAGTTGAGGCCTTTTAAAATTTTAAAAAAAACGGAAGAGTATCAAACAGCTTTCATTAAATTCGGTAAACACGAATTATTCGAAAATAATAATGAACAACAAAGCACTTTTGATATTATTCAACGGTTTATATGTGAGGTATACAATGTTGGTTCGATAACTGATGTTGATGCAGCACGGCTTCAACTATTCATTGATACATATCAGGTCTCAGATATTAATGAAGCGTTTAGCCGTAAAAAACTACGAAATTTTGATTCTAGCAGTCTGCCACCATGTAAATCCGAGCTGCTACAACAATTTCTGCGAGCCAACTATGTGTCTAGCATTTGGAATAATGCAAATCAGCAAATTCCAACAATTTATCAACCCGAGAATAATGGTTGGGTTCTCGAAGATAATCAGTACCATTTTAAATGGTTCGAAGGTGATCAGTTGCCAAATTTCGTCAGAGAATCACTGAAAACTGTCTCAGGTATAATACTACTTTAAACCATTATACATTATTTTTTGATATTTTCAATCCCATTAACTTTTTCATATTTCTACAGAAACTGACGAAGAAGAAGAAGACGACGATATGGAATGGAGTAACAGTGACGAAGAAAATGATAACATTGATTATAATGATGATAATGAATAAAATAATATTTTCTTTAGTACACTATAATAATAATCTGTCATGTCATCAATCTATTTTTTTATGCTTTATAATAACTTGTAATGTCATTAATATATTTTTAATTAAATTTTTGAGTATTATTTATTTGGTTTTTTTTTTTATAATCTGTTATTGAGGGATCGCGATAGACCTATCTCGCCATCTCACTCGCACCCACTATACATATACTGTCTCGCGCTCGCTCCTACAGCGACCCTACATCATTGTCTGGCAAGGGGTTGGAACTATCAAAAATGTCTGGCTGATGAGGAAACATCATCTAATTATTACCTAAATATTATATATAAAAATCAGCTTTTATACTATAACATAAGTAGAATTATAATTTCATGAACATTAGGGGTGTCTGGCAAGGGGTTGCCACGATGTTAAGTGTCTGGCAATCAATAACGTGATTTTTAATAATATTCTGAAGGTAATACCAAAAAATCACACTTTATTATTTGATGAATTTAGATCGGTATTTTACACACCTTTAGTACCGTTTACCTGCCAA
>JZSA01006827.1:0-19546 GCA_000956155.1 Cotesia vestalis | reverse complement strand
TGAATTAAATTTCGCGACAATTATGACGACAAATGATATAAATTAAATCATCATGATTTCCTTGGAGAGAATGTAATTGAGAAACTGGAAACTGAGTGAAAGTATTACTGGCGTCGCAGGTGTAGGTAATCCAAAAAAATAAAAATAATGTTATAAGATTATTTATCATGGGACAAATTTAAGTCCTTCTTTTATCATGTTAAACTTGAAATAACTCCCCTTCCGCCTTTAGCCGGTACAAACCTTTTTTAACTCCCTTTAAACATCATACAATCTTTAATCTTTTTTTATTTTCTTTTCATCGGGTTGCCGATTAATGGCGTTACATCGGTCGAGCCATTAATTCCGGCCGCTTTATACAAACTTGAGGGAAACTGGTTTGCACCCAACCGAACCATTTCATTGGATCCACAAGGGCGATATCATATTTATATATTTATATATATTCGTATCACGGGGCCGTGGGAGGTTTATTTTAACTCCTTAATTCTTATTCTTACAATTTTCGATATTTCATACCATAACTCAATCAGTAACGACTTCTGGATTTGATAAATAATTATTTAACATTTATTGCTTGCCCTACTTATGGACGAGTCTGATCATTAATTAATTAATTAATTAATAACTAGCAACCTATGTGACTGCCGTGATTTATGAACTATATATAAATACAATTTTGTTTTATTAAATAATGAATTTTGTCAAATTGCACTGTACTTTTTGAACTATTCACGTTTTTAAAGATATAAGCTCATCCCGATGTTACACTCATCAAGAGCTTTCATTTGAGTACCCACATGCATTTTCATATATTTTTCATATATACATATATATAATATATATAAATATATGAAAAAATGATGTGGGTACTTAAATGAAAGGTCTTGATGAGTGTAACATCGGGATTAATGATAATAATAATAATAATAATAATAATAATAATAATAATAATAATAATAATAATAATAATAATAATTGATAAGAAATGAATGTAATTGATAATAACTTACATAACTAATCATAGGAATGTTCCTGGACTGAGCAACTATTGCTTCAACGAAGCAATTTCCTTCGGGTCCAAAAAAAGCCGCAACTCCCTCGCAAATCATGTCGATCATCGCCTTTGTTGCCTCAACGGTTTCTCCCTTTGTGTCGTTCCATCGCATCACCAGTTTGATATTTGGTAAGAGGTTTGGATCATTGTTAATCTAAAAAAAAAAAAAAAAAATTAAATAAACTCATTAGTTAACTGATTGATAACATATGATTAATTTTACAATTTATTAAAGTTTGGTCTTGTGAGATAGAAGCCGAAAGCCGAAAAAAATAAAAACGGCATTCTATTTTAAAATATTCGCGGCCGTCCCCTGTCTAACATTATGCGACACGCACTGCCTTCACTCAGACTCGCGTATTATGTAATTTAATGGGAATAAAATGTGTTAAACCTGAGCATACGCGAGTGGCATGCAAATGGTCCGCGTGCCATACGTGCCCCACGCTATATACTTAGACGTCTTTCTACATTATTAAATATATAGTACAAAAATGTATAATAAATATAAGTGTAAGAGTTAATAAAAGGGTGAATTGTAATATGGACTATTTTTATCTGACATAAAAATAGATAATAATAAATTTTACTGATATTAATTGGATGGAAAAATTATCTTCATTTAAAAGAAGAAATCTTTAATCGAGATCATTTTTAAGAATTTTATTATTTTGAAAAGTTTTTGAATAAGTAAAATTTATTGGAATCAAGAACAATTTATTTATTCAAAAATTTTCCTGTTTGACTCTAATTTTTAAAAATAATTTCTTTAGTTATAGATTTTTTTTTTTATTGAATTAATTAATAATTAAAATCTGAAACTGTAATTTTTCGAGTTTTTTTTTTCCGTGATGTATTATCTTTAAATCAAAAGTTAAAGGTACCTCATTAATAAAAAAAATTAATTTAAAACGAATAAAATTTTCTTAAGAGCCAAAAGAAATATCTTCATTCAATAATTTTTCTGCTTTATTAAAAATAACAAAACTTTTCAAAATTTTCTTTTTTTGAACCAAGTAAATCTTCTGTATGTTTTTTAAAAATAATCCTTCAAACGTTTCATCCCAAAAAAAATTTTATAAACCTCAAAATTCTTGAAAAATCAAATTGAAAAGTTTGAATTCCTGAAAGCAATAAGTTTTAACAGAACTATCGGTACTATTAAATACATAACACGGATAGAGTTTAAAACGATGTCGACACAAATGCCGAGTGTACTTTCCCTTGGGCTCACCCGTTACGTCCGGCTCGTGCATAGATATCACTACCGGTCGGTTATTATGCAAATCCGAATTCCAACAAACAATATTTTTTTATTTCTCTCTTTCTCTGGCGTTACTCATATTCTTTGGCGGTAAGCCCTTTTCTGCCCTCTCTCCCGCTAAATTTTATCATTTTCCCCCTCGTCTCCTGCTGCTCGATCCTCCATCCTCCTCCCTCTTTCCACCCTCTCTCTTTTATCTCTGGGCTTTGGAGGTATACACAAGACTCGCTTGTTACGTTCTCACACGACCGATGCAATTTACATTTCGCGGCTTTCTGACTCTGTACTCTCGTGCCTTACCTCCAACAGGAAATTACTTGAGAAGATAAAGCCAAATAAGAATGAAAACCCGAATTTTTAAATATTGCTTCAAACAAAAACAAATAAAAATTACAATGACTTCCATTTTTATTAAACTTTTAGATTTAAGCCATTTATTTAATAATTATGTAAGATGAAGACGCGTAAAATAAAGTACGGAGATGGATAATATTTAAATTTAAAACTTCGGAATATTAAAAAAATAAGATGCACGGAATGTTGATGACACTTTGCCACAAGAGGAATGTCGTCGATTGCGATGACGATCCTTAACAACAGATGTTGTATTAAAGTCAATGTGGTGATTATTATCCACTAAGATTACATGTGGTACTAAGTTATTTATTTTTTTTACCCCAACTATCCTTTTGTTCTTTATTTTTTTAATTTATGATTAATGATTTATTTGTAATTATGATTAATGTTAATTTTTTAGAGCATTAATTAAATTTTTTTTAAGTAAATCATAATTACACATGAGAAATTCTTCAACCTAGGTTTTTTTGTTGGAACAGAGTTTTCTCTTTTGTAAATAAATAAAAAAAAAATCGTGTTTATTAATAAACTGGCCCTTGAATTTTTTCGAATTGATATAAATGCGCCATATATATAGCTCCTCAAGATGTTGACCTAATTTTCACACTGACGCACTGAAAAAAAAATTTATTAACTGGTAATAAATTTATTATTTATTTGGAAACAACTCCGTTTATTAAATGAAACTTTTTATTTTTAACAAATATTTTTCGAAAGAAAAGTATATTTATTAACAGTTAATATATTTATTCTTTAACGTTCCGTTATAAAAATCAGCGATTACGTAACTTAGAAATTTCTGATCAAACCGTTTTTTAAGTAAGAAGTTATCTTTTGGTGTTAAAAAAATGCGTTGAATGCCGAAATTCGGATTAAAATTGGTTGATTCTTTCAACAGATATCGAAATAAAAAATTTTTATACAAGTTTTTTACCAATACAACTACTAGCCGAAAAAGCTCGAAAATTTTGAACCAAGAAAATTATTTTAAAGATTTTAATTGTCTTGATAAAAATTTCTTAATTCGAGAATTTTTCTCTTGAATCAGGTTATTTTTTTTTTTTTTCAATGTGAGCTAAAAATTTGATAATAAAAAAATTTTCTATCGTTTTTCTATAAGAAAAGTGCTAATCTACCTGATCTAATAAAATTCTACCATCTATTGAAGTTATGAAGTGATAAAAAATCAAAGTAGAATTTTTATACTCACATTTTACTCAAGGATCTAAACAAATATTCGTTGACTGTTAATAAATTTCATGTAATAAATGATTCATAAACTGTTAATAAATATTTATTAAATCATTCAATGTTGAAAAAAATAATTTATTAACAGTTAATGAAGCTTATTAAATTACAACAAATCCTTATGTTATTACGCGATAAATATGCAGTTTAGCAAAACGCTGACATTTTTTTTTTATCAACCTAAGAAAATATGCAGCTTAGCAAGATACTGATCTGATTTTTACCCCAACGTAGAAAAATATGTAGCTCAGCAAAGTGCTGATTTTTTGATAAGCGCAAAAAATTATGCAGTTTTGCAAAACACTCGAATGATTTTTTTTATACAAGTAAGAACATATGAAGCTTAGCAAAATGCTGAGCTGATTTTCTACAACATAATATTCTAAAGCAAATAAAGATCGAAAGTTATCAAAACTAAAGTATCATAGCACTGACTTGTGAAGTTAAGTATAGAAAAATATTGTTTATTTTTTTTGAGACAAACGAGTCGATTGTATAATGAGGTATATAAATAAAAGTTGATCGTCACGAGTGTTGTCTGTCAGTGCCAAGGTTGAATTGCGACTAATAGAGTCAAGACAGCTGGTTAGACAGATACCAATAGCAATACCAGAGGTAAGCCAAGGTTCAATGATTTTCCTCAATATTTAACAACATTTTTATTCGTTTATTTGCTTAAATATCTACGAGCCAGCGATAAAGTTTATTGCCAAAATGTAGAGTGGAGAACATCGGATAGGTGAAGATTGATCAGAAGAATGAGAATGAGAATAAGAAAAAGAAAAAAAACAAGCTGAGTTAAGTGTATCAATTCTATTTATAGAGTTGGGGGATATTATGCGTTTATTATTATATTTTTTAGAGGGTAGACCACGCATTAATATAAACGAAAACGAATAAGATAAAGAACGTGTCAGTGAAGAGTGGGAACGAGCCAGGGGGCATGCGTGCAGCTTGGCGAATCATCAACTGAGTAAAAGGTATTCAGTATTCAGTATGTATATGATAGAAGTATGGGTTGGTAGTTGGTAGGGTTCCTGATCTTGGTCTCAGTCTCAGGACCGATTTCTTCTCACGGTCTTGGGGTTTCGGGCGTGGGCGGACCAGCACGAGAATAAAAACAAGACCGAGAAAAATAAGTAAGTTAAAGAGGAGAGGAAAGAGGATAAAAAGAAGTTAAATCACGTAAGAAAGAGCTGCAGAAGCTCGGAATTAAAATAAAAGGAAGCCCAAGTAAAGGTCTCTTTGGTTTTTGCCGCTTCCCGATCACCGATCCCACCGATACCACTCACTACAAGGTTCTCTGTTTCTCAAGCTGTTGGCTACTTAAATTATATTGATTAAAAATCTTTTTACTTTAACTTTTATGTTTAAATCAACACTGCCCTCTCCCGCTGAGTACGGCGCCAATTTTTTTTTCTCACGGAAGTACCGAGTCCAGAGAAAGAGAACTTTGAGTTCTTTTCAGGTTACTTCTCATATTTCCTGTCATTTTCACTGACATTTTTCAGATAGAAAATGACTGGGCTCATAACCTGTTGGAATTCGTCTTAAATTAAAGTTGTCTATATTGAATAAATTTCTAAGTCTAGTATACTGGCAAGAGCAAAAATCAAAATATCAAATCTTTATCGGGTTATTGCACATATTCAAGAGTATTTGAACTCTGGTTATTTTTCGTTCTGAAACTTTAAACGCGATTTTATCGAAAGTGTATTTTAAAAAGTTGTTCGTGCTGAAACTCAAAAATTTATTGATCGATTTCGCTGAAATTTTGCTTTTCTCAATATCATTTTCAGAAGGATATACCGAAAGTTTTAAAAATTTCGTATAAATAAATTTTTAGTTTGGTGTGAAATTTTTTTTTAATGAGCTAACTGAATAATTAATTTTATGTCATTTGATAGGAATATTTTTTCTGTGCATTTGTCAAAAATAAAAAACAATTTTTTTTGTTTCACATCTATAGAAAAAGAGTGACAAATGCACTATTAGACCTTACGTCAGAGTAGGCCAAAAGAAATTCACTAAATTGCAGTTTTGAAGAATAAAATTGTTTTTTTACTCTTCAAAGCTTAAATAAAATTATGCTAAAAAACGTAAAAATGATATGATTATTTTATTATTTTATCATTATCAAACTAATTTATAATCAATTATCTAAATCAAAATTAGAATTTCTGCCGATTGCATTAAGGAGAGGTGATGTCAGGCATGACTATTTGCGTTTATCAAGGAGTAATTCTGCTATTTATGAAAACTCTTTCCTGATTTATGTCATAAAAATTTGGAATTCTTCACTACTGCTCTGCATTTTGGATATCGACACTTTGATACAGCATTCAATTACAGGAACGAAGAAATTGTTGGTAATGGTTTAAAAAAGTGGTTTGCTGAAGGAGGAAAAAGAGAAGATGTATTTGTTACTTCTAAGGTAATCTATAATATTAAATGAAAATGAAGTTAGCCGACATTTCGAAAGTTTTAGAAATTTTTTATTGAAAAAATTTCAGTTAAATAATTTAAAAAAAAAATTTCACCTGTAAAAAATTTGAAAAACTATAAGTGTAATTTTTTAGAAATATCTTTTTAGTTGTAATTTAATTATTAAAAAAAATCAAAAATTTTCAGACGTCTGCTAACTTCAGTGTCATAATATTAAGATAATAAGAAAAATTTTGTGGCCAGTGTATTTATATGATAAAATGGGTATTTATGGTTAAATTTGGTATCGTTGGAAAAGTCTTGACCTGGAGTTGTGCCTTTGCATGGTTTCATATCATTCTCACCGATAATTAATTTATTATGCTAAGTATTGAGGCTGCATTCAAAAATGCTCTATCTCTAGATACGTAATTAAGAAATGACCTTGTATCTCGTGAACTATTGATATTTTTAAAGATATAAGCTCATCCCGATGTTACATTCATCAAGAGCTTTCATTTGAGTACCCACATCAATTTTTCATATATTTATATATATATGTATATATGAAAAATATATCAAAATGCATGTGGGTACTCAAATGAAAACTCTTGATGAGTGTAAAATCAGGATGAGCTTATATCTTTAAAATATATATATATATGAAAATCAAGTTAGCTGACATTTCAAAATTTTTAGAAATTTTTTATTGAAGAAATTTTAATTAAACAATAAAAAAAAAAAATTCATATGTAAAAAACTTAAAAAACTGCAAGATTTCTAGTTAATTATTAAAATTTTAATTAAATTAATATAAATTTTTATTTTAGTTACCTCACTTTGGAAACCGACCATCAGAGGTTGAAAAGTATGTCAAAATGTCATTGCAAAATCTTGGACTGGATTACATAGATATGTTTTTAATTCATATGCCTTTTGCCTTTGTCTGTGATAAAACTGGCCTTGCACCTGTAATTAATGAAGATGGAAGTTATGAATTGGACTTGGATACTGACCCTGTCTCTGTTTGGAAGGTTTAAAATTTTTTTATAAGTTTTAAAATCAATTTTCATGTAAATAATTTTTTTTTTATACATACCAATAAACAAATTTCAGGAAATGGAGAAACAAGTCAAAGCTGGTAGAATAAGATCTATTGGAATGAGTAATTTTAACGAGGATCAAATACTTGACGTGTACAATAATTCTGAAATAAAACCAAGTAATGTACAGGTAATAAAAAAAATTTTAAGTAAATTTAATAATTTATTAAACGAATAATTAAAAACCGCTGAAATTTATCAGGTGGAATTACATGCGTATTTTCAACAAAAAGCACTGCGAGAATTTTGCAAAAAACTTAACATTGCGGTGACTGCTTACAGTCCGTTGGGATCTCCTGGATCTAAAGAATACTTTCAATCGAAATACAATTACAGTCCCGACCAATTTCCAGACTTATTGCGACACCCGACAGTTCAAAAAATTGCAAACAATCATAATAAATCGACGGGACAAGTTTTGTTGCGATACTCAGTGCAGATGGGTGTAATAGTTATTCCGAAGAGTACAGATTATGATAGAATAAAAGCTAACATTGATATTCTTGATTTTGAGTTAACAAACGATGAGATTAAAGAGATGGAAGCATTAAATCAAGAGCCTGAGGGACGGATCTTTACATTTTTATTCTTCAAAGGGTAATTGATTTACTAACTGATTTGAATAGCATTCACTTTCAATTAAATATTAATATAAATATTATTTTTCAGAGTTGAAAATCATCCACAATATCCTTTCAAATATCTACTCAGAGAGGTAAGCTGTTATTTATATTTTTTAATTAAAAATATAACTATATTAATATTATAATTAAAACTTTCAGGAAAAAAAAGTTGCAGCTGCTAAGTAAAAAAAATTTATTCAAATTATTTTTATAAAAAACATCCACTTCTTAAATTGGCACAAAAAATTTAATTTTATTATTCGCATTTTCTAGCTGTTATAAAAATAAAAAAAAAATATTTACGACCGTTAAATAACTAAGCGTTTATGATTAATTCATTAAATTGGCATTATTAATAATTTACATGAGTCTGTATAACATTTTGCGCTGCATACGGTGCTGTAATTCACCACGACGGATCATTGTGTGAATAACTTTGAAAATAGCACGCTCTGGGAATTTTTGCCTCGTAAAATCGTTAACAATATTCTGTTCAGACACTTGAGAGCCAACAGCAAACCGACGTTTCAGCTGTTTCTCGATTTGAGCAAGCATCTCGTGATCTTCTTCTGACGTGAAACCTTCAGCGCCGGCAAGAGATCCAGATACCGCTGCGTCGAGTGTTGACACTTGGAAAAGTCGAAGAGCCTCATTGACATGAACTTCTGTGGCGAATGGGAGCAAACGCATTTTAGCTAAAGATTCCGATATTCTTATAATAGCTTCCAATTGTCTCACAGTTATTGGAATCGATAGACGTTTCTCGGTGTCTTTTTCATGCTCGTGAGTACCAGCACGCATCATAACGTAACGATTTTGCAATTTTTCACCGGCCTCTTTGCTCAATCTCGGGCCGCAGCGTGATCTGCAGTATTGAATGTATTTTTTTAACACAGCCAGTGGTAGTTCGCCTTCCGTAGATTGATCAGTCACTTGACCAGCGTTCGCGTGAATATTCATCACGTGTTTAGCGAGAGTGATATCTCGTGACTGTTCATGCTCATCCTTGACAATGAAAATCATGTCAAAACGTGAAAGAATCGTAGGCATAAAATCAATATTATCGTCACCTTTAATATCATCCCAACGTCCAAAGATTGAGTTGGCTGCTGCTAGTACAGAGCAACGAGTATTTAAAGTTGTGGTGATTCCAGCTTTAGCTATTGAGATAGTTTGCTGTTCCATGGCTTCATGAATAGCGACTCTGTCGTCTTCTTTCATCTTATCAAACTCGTCGATACAAACAACACCACCATCAGCTAGTACCATGGCACCTCCTTCCATAACGAAATTCCTTGAAGTCGGATCACGAGTCACAGAAGCCGTTAAACCAGCAGCAGAACTTCCTTTGCCCGAAGTATAAATTCCAATCGGAGCTACGGTCTCAACGAATTTTAGTAACTGAGATTTAGCAGTACCTGGATCTCCCAACATCAACACGTTGATGTCACCTCTTCTGCATAACCCATCAGGCATACGTTTCCTCGAGCCTCCAAACAGCAAGCATGCAATAGCTTTTTTAATATCAAAAGCACCGAAAATACTAGGCGCTATACTTTTTGCTATTTTTTCATAAATCAATGGATCAGCTGCTAGACGTTTGAACATATCTTCCTCCTCGTTGGTGATAATTGGTTGGGTTCCACGTCCGGTGTTTTCGCCATCGACAGAGATACCGATCACACGGATGTAAGGAGCTCGTACACCGACTAACGTTTTTTCTCGTCCTCCTCGTCTACCTCCGGCTCCTGATACCTTTTTGATGGAATAAATTCCTAGGATAAGAACTCTGTTACCCGGTACGACTCGATCACACAGGTAGCGGTCACAGTAGAGTTGCAAATGCCTCGGCATTTCTCCCTGAGGAATGTTGTCAGGTAATTCCTGAAGCTTCAATACTTGGAAATCGACGCAGCGACACATATCGGGCATCACAAAGAAAGGATCCAGCTGACATTTCGGTCTTCCAGCTTGCTCTCTTTATAAATAAAAATAAAATTGATTATTATGTAAATAAAAAAAAATTTTTAATAAATAATTAAAATACATACGTTGTACACTTTCTTGGTAACGCGTAGCCTTCTAAGCCAGGTTTTATTGGGATGTTACTCTGTATAGTTCTACAAGATCTGCATTGGATAGAAATTTTAGTCGCTTTGGACCTGATTCCTGAAGCAGATACAATAATTCCGGGGATTTTGATCAACTTGGAGACAATGTCAGGCTATAAAAAAAAAAAAAAAAAAAAATTAATTATCATTAAATTTTTAAATATAAATTAATAATTTACCTTCATGCCTCTTAGCGAGGTCGGGTTACCATCAGAAGACAGCAATATCTGAATATCCTCAACTTTTTCCTCGCCCAACGGTCTCGGTGCAGTCAACTCGTCGGCAACATCTCTGGCTGCTTCCTCAAACACTGGCAAATACTCAGTAGGCTGTTTGTACAATTTTTCCGCCAACGGCTCGTCGAATGCTCCCAAATCTTCGAGATTAATTTCAACCCAATACCGTCCCAAGTTGTAATTACGTTTGAGTGTGTCACGATATTTATAATTAAAATTTCCTTCATGAAATTGCCTTATAAATTCTTTAAACTTTTTTTTGTATGTTTGGAGCTTTAGTTGGTCATCGCGTTGCTCGTCAGACGCAAAATTATCCGGTAAGAAATGGCATTAACTCACTGCGAGTTCTTTCAGCTCCAAGTGCCAAAGCTATTGTTGAAAGTTTTTTAATTGAATTTAAACGCAACTAAAAATAAAAAAATAAATTATTATCAATGCTGTAGTGAATTAAAAATTTAATAATAAATAATAAAAATTAATATTGACAGTGTAATTATTTTTTTTTCACACCGACTATCGTAACCTATCGTGTGATTGTTTTTAAAAACTAAAAAAATAAATGTCAATTCAAATTAAGCAAATTTATTAATTAAATTAAAATTAATTATTGTAGTGTAGTACTAGTACCTGTACATCCTCATTCTTCAGTTCGTCAATTAAAACGGCTATTGGATAAAGACTGTCGTCGGTTGATGAGTCGGCCGCTGCCATTTTGCTGCTGATAGTCACTATTTAAATAAATTATATTATCCTTTTTATTCCGACGTATTATCTTTATTTTTTTTTTTTTTTATTTTTTTTAACAAATAAATTTCTTCCAAAAAATGACACTGAAATTAACAGATATAAAATTTTTTTTAATTATTTATAGCAATTAAATTATTATAAAAAAAATTAAATTAAAAAGTTTCACACGTAAAAATTAATAAAAATTACAAGTGAAAATTTTTAGAAGAATTTTTTTATTGTAATTGATTTATTAAAAAAATTTTTTTAATTAACAGCTGACTGCTAACTTCAGTATTATTCCAAAAAATTATTTTTAAAAAATTGCACTTGTAGTTTTTTAAAATTTCTAAATGTCAATTTTTTTTATAAATTTTTTTCTGTCATAATTTATTTGTTACAAAAATTCTTAAAATTATCAACTATCCGGTAAGTTAATTTTCATTTTTTTTTTGTTATAATTTATTTGTTAAAAAAAATTGAAACAATTGTAAAGTGACAGCTAAATTTAATATCATTAATAATTTATTTATTACAAAAAATTTATTACTTAAAATTATCAAACTACAATAAATAAATTTTGATAAATATTGTTGGTGCTGAAACTCCGTGTTTAAATTCTCATTTTTTAAAGTCACGGGCGACGTCACAAGTTTAGTAATTTTTTAGTGATTTCTAGTGATTTAACACCATGTCAGATCGTGTCAATAGCCACTCTGGATTTTGGAGTCTTTTCTCCAAGTCATAATATGTCACATTGTTTATGGTGATAAATATTATTAATATAACTGAGTGCTTGTATTAAAAGTGTCATTAATCATAAAATTAACATTGCATCAAACAATTAGCATACAATAGCCATCACACGTCAATGCCAATGTGAAACATTCAGCGTTAAACTTACGTAGACAACTCGTGGGATGAATTGACGGACGATAATTTTATTTAATTACATTTACGTTCCTGTTAATTAAGATGATGATGGCAGGTGACAACATTGAAGACACCCGAGGTTTTGACAATCATGAAAAACCGGAAAAATTGGACTGCTGTTTGTACCCAAATGATGACGAGTTGCTTGATCCGGTGGAAATTAACTGTCCTGAGTTTCAGTTTTCTGTAAGTGTCAATTTTAATTTTTTTTATTTTAAATTAAATTTACATTACTTATTGGAGTTAATTATTTATTTAGACTTTGGCTTGTTATATCTGCAACGGGTATTATGGACCGAGCTTTGAAGAACCTGTTTGTGCTACTTGTCACGCATTCTTGTTTCCCGATGAAATTGGAATTCGACCAGTTCCAGTATTCAGTGAGGTATTTTTTTATTTTGCAATATTAATTATTAATTTTAAATATTAAAACTGCAAGGTTTAATAAATTATGACTCTAAAATTAGTATGATAATAAAATTAGCAGACATCTGATAAATTTTAGGATTTTTTTAGTAAAAAAAAAAAAAAAAAAAGAAAAATTTGATATGTACAAAATTTAAAAAACCATAAATGCAATTAAAAAAAAAATATTTTTCAAGTTCTAATTTAATTACTGAAAAAATAAATAAAAATTTTAAATGTCTGCTAGTTTTAGTGTCATAAAGCAGCAGATATTCTATTTAGTCTAAATTTTATTTAAAAAAAAAATTAATTATAAAAAATTGCACTCATAGTTTTTTACTATTCTTATATGTGAAATTTTTTTTTATAATTTTATCATTGCTAAAATTTATTTATCATTAAATTCTAAAAAATGATCTAGTGTCTCTAAATTTTAGAATTATAATAAATTAAAAGTTTTAATTCTAATACAATAAAAATTATTTTTAGAATTTTTCTTATTAAAAAAAAAATAATAGAAAAAAATAGAAAGAAAAATTTGACAAGTAGCTAATTTGAAAAGCTATAAATGCATTAAATAAAAAATTTTTTTTTTTAGTTCTAATTTAATTAATGAAATGGTCGCAAATGACCATGCTGTTTTAAGCGGCCTTAACTAAATAAATAAATTAATAAATGAAAAAATAAATAAAAATGTCTATTGTCTGCTGATTTTAGTGTCATAAATTACCAGATATTCTATTTTGTTTGAATTTTCTGGGAAAAAAAAAAAAAAAAAAAAAAAAAGTACAAAAAATTGCACTTAAGTATATTTTTTTAAAATTTCTACATGTGAAATTTTTTTTTCATAATTTTTTTTTCTTGATTTATTTATAAACAACTATGCTACTAGTACTATATGTCTCTGGTAGTTTTTATGGAGTTTACTCTGTATTTGGATCATAATTTTATTATTGATAAAATTTATTTATCATAAAATTCTAAAAAATGATCCAATGTCTAAATTTTCTAATCATAATAATTAAAAAAAGTTAATTCTAACAAAGTTAAAAATAATTTTAGAAAACTGACGACGAAGATTCCGGCAACGATGAGCCAACAGATTTATATTACAACCCTGAGCGTCGAGTAAGTCAGCCCCAACGTGCGCGCTCTGAAGCTCACTCAAGTTCGGACAACCAAGAAAAACCTCTTCTGAAGGTTTCAATAGACCCAGAGATCTTCAACCACTTGCACGGTCCCGGACCTTCGAACCGGGTTTTCGAGGCGATAAAATTATACCGCTCAGAAGACGCTTCGACCTCGAACGACCCGAACTCTCTGGACCTCTCAGCGTTGTCTCTGCACAATATAATCGACGCGATAAAACCTCGAACTCTTGCAGAGCGAGTAGAAGTGCTAAGCAACCACCGACACCATGAACACGAGCCGATAAACGAGCCAGGCCTAGTGGAGCGACTTCCTCCAGAAGTACTTCTTGCAGTTTTCTCTCACCTGGATGACGTGAGTCTCTGGTCAGCTGCCAATGTCTGCCGTCGATGGAATGGACTGCTGTTGACCCACGTTCCTCCTCAGCAATGGCAACAACATGTAAAACACCGCTGGCCTCTTTACAAGGCCATTGGTCATGTTGAAAATTGGTACAAAGTCTACGACCGATTGGCCTCGTCAATGCCCTGCAGAACTTGTCTGGCTCAGATGTGTCTGCGTTCGAAGCCCGCTACTATGGAGGAAAACTCCTGGAGAAGGAACAGACTCCGCATGGAGTTGAAAAGTTTGAGGATCGACCCACCAGAAGGTATCGAGGCTACTCCTCTAGATGCCATGAGTTGTCATTGGCAGGCTACTATTACTGGACCTATTGGCAGTCCTTATGAAGGCGGGTTGTTTTATTTGTATCTCCAGGTGCCTTACAGGTAATTTAATTTATTATTTAATTTTTAAATTATTTTAAAAAATTAAAACTGATAAATTTTTAGAAGCCTGAAAATTATGATTAAAAAAATTAATAGACATCTGACAATTTTTATTTAATTATTATTTATTTATTTTATTTAAATAAACAATACCAACAGCTCGGGCCATTAACAGGGTTAATAATTACAATGGTTAGTACATAAAATTTTTATTATGTATTACAAGATGACTTATAACTAGTACAGTGATTCAATAGTTAAATTGCTAAATGAAAAGACTGTTGATGTGTTAGCGATTTCAACCCAAGAAAATAATAGCAATTAATAAAAATGAAAAGAAAAAAAAATAAAATAATTGCAACTATAACAATTAAACAATTGCACATATTCAACGCCATTTAGTTGCTGATTTGATAATTTGCTAAGTAATACTGTTACATAGCCATTAGGGGTTCAAAGGGTCAAGTGAAGCCACCAATTAGAAAAAAATTTATTAATAAATCAAATTATTGAAAAAAAAAAAAAAAAATTATCAATGCAAATATGATTTTGAAATTGAAAAAGATGAGATAATTTATTAAATTTTTTTAACAAATAAATTATAGCTAGAAAAATTTTTTAAAAAATTCCATCTTTAGAAGCTCAAAAAAATAATGAATTCAATTTTTTAATAATTTTTTAAACCTAGTTTATTTTTTAGTAAAAAAATTGTCACGTGTCTACTAATTTAAGTTTCATGTGCGAATTTAAAAAATATTTTTTTTTTTTTGTAAAAATTAAAAAAATTGTCAGATGTTAGTTAATTAGAATACTAGTAACCTTGCAGTCACTGTGTGTCTGCCGTGACGTGTGAACTATAAAAAATTAAAATTTTGCTTGTACTTTTTTAACTATTGACATTTTCAAAAATATAATCTCATCCATATATTGCACTCATCAAGAGCTTTCATTTGAGTATCCACATCAATTTTTCATATATTTATATATATTATATATATGTATATATGAAAAATATATGAAAATGCATGTGAGTACTCAAATGAAAGCTCTTGATGAGTGTAACATCGGGATGAGCTTATATCTTTAAAAATGTCAATAGTTCACAAGACACAAGGTAATTTCTTAATTATGTATCTAGAGATAGAGAATTTTCGAATGCAGCCTAAGTACTTATCATAATAAATTGACTATTTATTGACTCTTAATAATAAGGATAATTTTAAAACGAAATAAATAACTATGTGTATTTATTTTAGTTATCCAATGTGTCCACCGGTAGTGAGATTCCTCACAAAGATTCTCCACCCGAACGTATCAAGGCACGGGGACGTCGGTATCGACTCAATTCAACACAACTGGTCTTTAGCTCTTACGATATCTAAAGTGTTGATAAGCGTCCAGAGCTTGCTCACAGATCCTTACTGTCAGGTTTGCATGGAGCCGGAGCTCGGTGATATGTATACTAATGACCGTGAGAGATTTGAAGAGGTAGCGAGAGCCTGGACCTGGAAATACGCTATGCATGATGTGGTAACGCCTCATTAATAACTGATAATTTATTATTTGAACCATTTATTACTTACCTTTTAATTTTAATTGCATATTATTACCTTTAAATAGAATTATATATTTTTACGAGAATCATTGACTATTTAAATTACTGTAATCAGATATTATACATTATAAATTAAATACTTATTACACATAATATACGTAGATGAATTTAAAAACAATTGATATGAAGCTGTATTGATTTTAGGTAATTACTGTAAATTACTAGCGATTAAATAATTCTTGAATGAGAGTTTTTAGAGTAAGAGACGTGATGGATACTGCTGCTGTACAGGCTGGGAGGTCTATAGCTATGGCTATGGCTACGCGGTCATTAAGAGTAAACTTTAAAGAGAGTTTCCGGTTTCCCGGTGGCCGCAGATTCTTATTACATCTATTATACCTAAAGTGACAGAATCATTGGTTCTATTCTAGTTCGACGTACCGGTAATTTTTTTGCCGCCTGTTGTGTACTACTCTACAAGGTACATACTTGATATCAGGAATCAAAATTGTCAAATAACACCTGATGGAAGCTCAGATACAAACAGATCGTAGATCATCACCAGTTGAGGGCTGCACCTGGTATAAAACTTCCTGTATGACTTATCTACAGTCTTTGTTGTCGCTCACTGTCCAAAGAGCAAACATAATATAAACAACTGACAAAATTACCAGCGAGGATACAAATAAAAATAAAATACGGAGCAAGCAAGAGGGCTGAGTATTCATTGATCATCAAATCAAGATTAACGGAGTAAGAGAGCTTAAACCGTAGCCGGTTGGCTTTACCCGTCGGCAAACAGCCCCGTAATTACGCTTGCCTTACCCGTCATCCTGTGTACTTCGTCCACCAAACCGCTTATTTATGAACTATAAAACGTTTTAACGTGAGCTCTCTGTTGCCGCGTCATTATTACCAATTGTTCAGCTGCAGAAAATAATTTACTTTTTTTTTATTGCCGTGTATATATTACTGTACTTTTTTTTTTTTTTTTTTTTAGGGGGATAATCACTGTGAAATTTAAAAAAAAATTTTTTTTTTTATTAAATCAAAGTTTATATATTCAAGAATATTTATCTAAACGGTAAGAACAAGATTACACTAGATATGATCCTGGATTATACTGAGTGAAAATTTTTTTTAGATAGTAGCTAGTATAATTCAGATTATAATGAGTATAATCCAGATTATAATGAGTATAATCCAGATATCACGCAGTATAATCTGGATTATAATGAGTATAATCTGGATTATAATGATTATAATCTGGATTATAATGATTACAATCTGGATTATAATGATTACAATCTGGATTATAATGATTACAATCTGGATTATAATGATTACAATCTGGATTATAATGATTACAATCTGGATTATAATGATTACAATCTGGATTATAATGATTACAATCTGGATTATAATGATTACAATCTGGATTATAATGATTACAATCTGGATTATAATGATTACAATCTGGATTATAATGATTACAATCTGGATTATAATGATTACAATCTGGATTATAATGATTATAATCTGGATTATAATGATTATAATCTGGATTGCAATGAGTATCATCTGGATTATAATGAGTATCATCCAGATATCACATAGTATAATCTGGATTATACTAGTTACTATCTGAAATTTTTTTTCCTCACAGATATCACTGAGTATAATCTGGGATGATATCCAGTGTCATCTTGTTTTTTCCGTGTAAAGTTTAATATGAAAATTCTGAATATTTTTCGAGTTGGTCATATCATGAAAATTTATAAAAAAAATTTTTTTTTCATTTTTATTTATTGAATTGACATTTTTCAAAATTTCTTCTTGTTTATTATTCTAATGAGTCTAAAAAAAAATGTAAATATATAAAATTGTTAAAAAAAAATTTCTTTTTTATTGTAGACCTTGAAATTAAACAATTACCATTATTTGTTTAGATTTTGTTTACTATTATAAAATTTTAATAACCATAGAAGCTATTCTCGTTTATATTTGACCCAGTCTTCTTTACTTCCGTAATTCTCCGAGCCTACCATAACAAAAGGACATTTTAATTAGCTATGGGTATAAAATAAAAGCAGTATTGTTATCGTCTTTTTACCTCGACAAATTTATTAATGCACAACGTAGTTTAATTATTTATGTAAATTCAACCATTGTAATCCATACATCTCATCGACTCAGTACTGTAGTTTTAACTACCTTAATCTACATAATACATAAATATACTGAAGAAAAAAATTTTCATTAGAGCAAAATGACTTTACATTGAAAGCAACTGGGTACCTAATTGTTACTTCAATTGTAAAATATTTTTTGTACTATTTAAAATAAATACTTGATTGTTTACTTAATGTTTTTTTTTTTTTTTATAGTAGATTTATTAATTTACTTAAATTTAGTAAATTTAATTTATAATAATTATTTTTAGAACCTGAAGAATGAATAATAATATAAAAAATTACATTATAGTCTTCTTTGTCCAATTATTTTTTAAAATCTACGATATCGTAAATATATATTCAAATTTTAGGATGTTGAATAAATAAAATAAATAATAATAAAATGTAAATAAAAAAAATTAATTAAAATTTCTTCTTCAAGGGAATGTTTTCTTAATGTTTTTTTTTTTTTTTATAGTAGATTTATTAATTTACTTAAATTTATGTTTCAATTAAATTTAGTAAATTTAATTTATAATAATTATTTTTAGAACCTGAAGAATGAATAATAATATAAAAAATTACATTATAAATTTTTTTATATAATTTTTATTGACATTTTAAAAATATAAAAAAAAAAATTTTTCTTGAGCCAAGAAATTTTTCTTTCTGTGCAATGATGTATTAAGTGACCCTGTCATTAGTGCACAGAAAAAAAAATTTACTTGAATTAATTAAATAATTTTAAAGAATTTTATGTTTTTGATTTGAGTATAAAAAATCTTAAACTAATAAATTTTTCTTGGTTCAAGAATTTTCCGTCTTGATCCAAGCAATGAAACTCTTCAAAATTATTTTCTTGATTTAAGAATTTTTCTCTTGATTAAAATTAATTTTTTTTTCTGTAGTTTGGCTTTTAGATTTTACAAGAAGAAATAAATAAATAAACCAGAATTTAAGGAGGAGTAATTATCGGAAAAATAACGTTAACTAAACCTCCAGAGAGACGATTAGACTGAAGAGTAGAGCCCAGTGTAGGTACAGAGACACTAAGAGGTACAGAGAGCAGAAGGTATGTAGCAGGAGAGACGTCGAGTTTCGAATGGCTGATGGCAGAAGTTGGTGAGTAGAGAGAACTTGGCTGAGACTGAGTAGAGAGCCTCCGAGGCAAGGTGGGTGGTCCACGGCACGGAGCCTGCGGGTCCTCCCTTTCCTCGTCTCCTTGCCTCTTGCATCTCCGTCCTGCTCAGTCCCGGTGGAGACAGCATCCACCGACCACCATCCACCAGCCAGCATCCTCAGCTCTTTCTTCTCTCTTGGACCACTGGAGTCTCGTCTTCTTCTGCTACGTGTGTGGCCAACACCACTCGCTCTCTCTTCCTCGATCAGAGCGCAGCCCTTCTCCCTTCTTTTT
>JZSA01006822.1:0-22780 GCA_000956155.1 Cotesia vestalis | reverse complement strand
CCGACATTACACTCATCAAGAGCTTTCATTTGAGTACCCACATTAATTTTTCATATATTTTATATATTTATATATTTTATACATATGTTTATATGAAAAATATATCAAAATGCATGTGGGTACTCAAATGAAAGCTCTTGATGAGTGTAACATCGGGATGAGCTTATATTTTTAAAAACATCAATATTTAAGAAAGTACATTGCAATTTAAAGTCGTTATTTAATAAAACAAAATTTTATTTATTTATAGTAGAGTAAATTAATTTTTGTTGTAAATAAAAATAATAAAAATTTCTTGTATAAATAATAAAATTAGATCACAAAAATTCAATGATCCCATTTTTAAATTAAAAAAAAAATCTAATGAACTAGATAACCGACTAATTACTTTTTAAAACATCTTTTCAATAGAACTGTCATTTTCTTTCAAATACTTTCAACATACTAAGTATAAAAAATTTGAAATCTATCACACAAAAAAATATCCTTAAAACTTACATATAAAATTTTAATTTTTTTACATCCAAAAATTTCAAAACATAAATTTTGATCCTACGATTAATTCATTTTAAAATAATATAATTAACATTAGACCTTTCATTTGAGTACCCACATCAATTTTTCATATATTTATATAAATTATATATATGTATATATGAAAAATATATCAAAAATGCATGTGGGTATTCAAATGAAAGCTCTTGATGAGTGTAACATCCAAATGAGTTTATATCTAAAAAATTTCAATAATTAAAAAATGACATTGTATCTTGTCAGATAATGATATTTTTTAAGATATAAGTTCACACCGACATTACACTCATCAAGAGCTTTCATTTGAGTACCCACATTAATTTTTCATATATTTTATATATTTATATATTTTATATATATGTTTATATGAAAAATATATCAAAATGCATGTGGGTACTCAAATGAAAGCTCTTGATGAGTGTAACATCGGGATGAGCTTATATTTTTAAAAACATCAATATTTAAGAAAGTACATTGCAATTTAAAGTCGTTATTTAATAAAACAAAATTTTATTTATTTATAGTAGAGTAAATTAATTTTTGTTGTAAATAAAAATAATAAAAATTTCTTGTATAAATAATAAAATTAGATCACAAAAATTCAATGATCCCATTTTTAAATTAAAAAAAAAATCTAATGAACTAGATAACCGACTAATTACTTTTTAAAACATCTTTTCAATAGAACTGTCATTTTCTTTCAAATACTTTCAACATACTAAGTATAAAAAATTTGAAATCTATCACACAAAAAAATATCCTTAAAACTTACATATAAAATTTTAATTTTTTTACATCCAAAAATTTCAAAACATAAATTTTGATCCTACGATTAATTCATTTTAAAATAATATAATTAACATTAATAGAAAAAATTTTTTCTTGAATATAAATGAGCTTAAAAAATTAAATTAGCATATTTCTAAAAACAAACCAATTATCATCATACTCCCACTTTAATTTATGAAAGAAAATGACTTTCAAAAAATTCAAACAAAAGTTACAAAATCTTGCCTAATTAAGTGATAAAATAAAAATAAATTAAGGTTTAAATTACAGTAACTTTCTTCAACAAACCAACTAAAATAAACAAAACTCTGTTATAATATATTGAAACTAATACTAGCTATTAAATTTTTTGAGATAAAAAAACTTTGCTTACTCTAGTTGCAAGTGCAGGACATTGTATCATGCGTCGAGTTACAAAACACTGAGTAAATAATAAACAAAACTTATACTAAAAAATCTAATGTTACAAGTTTTGTGTATCAAAATAATGAAAATAAAATAAAATCTGTGTCTATACTAGTAAGATGTATGTAATATCTGTATATATTTCATAGAACTGATTGCTTGAGAGCTGAATGCGATAGACGGTATCCGATGATTCATACCGTGACGACATTACTATCCGAGTAACTACTACCGCCAAGACCGACTAAACTCAGCTCAACTCAGCCATAACAACTTACATTATAATACACTTTTATTTATATTATATTAATATAATTAATTTTATATATACAATACAATACAATATATTAAAAATAATAAAAATAAAAAAAATGTGTGTCAACAATAGACTTGTTTCTTTTGTCTTCCACGTGGAAGTATTAATAAATAAATAAATAAAAATAGTACAATAATTGATTTCTTCGCACTGTCTTAAAACCTAATTCGCACTAATTCAGACACAGAAGGAATTATAAACAATTGTTTTTGCGACTATTCAATTAGACAGCTTTTAAATAATTTTTTACTTCCTTTTATAATTGATTAATTGACTCTTTAAACTTCATTAATATTCGGTGGAACAATTAAGTACTTTCATATTTTGTCCACGTTTAATTATACAGTTACATACTTAATAATCAGGTGGAACAAACATGCGATAATTTATTAATTTGTATTAATAAGTAAAATTTTCATTCTACTTTCTTGATTTTTTTTTTTTTTTAATAATAAGTGATTAATTATTTGTGTGTTAAGCTAATTAGCGGTTAAAAAAACTTCAGGAATTTTAGTTGAATTTAATGTGTTAGATATGAACAGTAATTTGATTTTAATGAATGTACTGTTTTTGAAGAAATAATTTTTTTTTTTTTTTTACTGTAATTTTAGTTTTTTTATTTCCGTAGATAAAAAAGTTGTTTATATAAGAAACGTGATTCAGAAGATTCATTAAATAATTATGATCTAACGTCTTATTTATTTTTTTATATGCAATTGAATTTTATAAATTTTTTTCTATCAAAATAATTATAATAAAAATTATTATTAAGATATTTATTAAGAAATAAATAATTTTTTTTTTCTTAATTTTTAAAAAAAATTTTTTTAGAGTAAAATTTAAATTAAAATTAAAAAAAAAATTTTTTTCAAGTAAAAACTTAAATTAAAATTAAAAAAAAATTTTTTTTTAATAAAAGCTTTAATTAAAATTTAAAAAAATTTTTTTTAAGTAAAAGCTCTAATTAAAATTAAAAAATAAATTTTTTTAAATAAAAGCTTTAATTAAAATTTGTAAAATATATTTTTTTTAATGTTAATAAATTAAAAACTTAATATAAATTAATAATTTATTTATTTAAAATGATTTTTATAATTTAAGTTACTTAAAAAATTTATAAACTGACTAAAATAATAATTAAAAAATTTTCCAATTGAATTCTTAAAACAAATAAAATAAAAAAAAATTTTTTTAATTAATCAAAATCAAACAATTTATATTTATGTATAAAATAAATATTTATCCATCCGACTGACTCAAATAAAACATTGTCATTTAGAGTGTTAAACATTGGATCCCTAACAACAGAAGGTAGAGCGACAATTAAAAAGGAAGACGATTCCGTTACGGTGTGAATCTCGCGGAAATGAATTAAAATATGTAAGTTTGTCCGGTTACACCTGCTCTCGTTGAAGGCGTGGCAAGTGAAAGAGCACCCGAAGACAAAACTAAGCGAATTAAACTCACAGTAAGAATAAGAATAATTTCGGTATGTCAGCAATGCATTATATTCCAAGTGGTGAGATGTGAAACGGGTGACGGTCGATAGTCGAAAATTTTTTAGATGCTCTGTTTCTGGGAGAATCTCACAAAGAAACTAAAACTTTGTTTCACCAAGCTCTTATGATACTAAAAAATAAAAATAAAATAAAATACTCACTCTAGATCCAGAGCGGAATCCTCGATATTTTTCAAATTACCATTACACTGAAAAAAATGACAGATGAATTAGTAATAATAATAATACAAAGCTTAGATACAACAGAATATGTACATTGAAAAATAATTTATAAAATTGAGGTTATTTGTGAGTAATTCTTGAATATTTTACAAACGCTCGAGCCGTGATAGTCGTAATTATAGATAAGAAATATTTGAATGTTACTTTTTTCTCAAATGGTCGTTTTTTAATTACATTTAGCTCACGAACTATCTAAATCACAAGACAAGTGAGATGTGACAGGATAAAATGGCGAGAGCGTTCTTGATTAATAACACCAGTATTTTTTTCATTTTTTAACCATTTATTTAAATTATTAATTAATATTTTCCAGGAGGTATTTAATTATTAGTTACCTTGTTATTAAACTGATAAACGATGTAATGATGGTTACACACTGGGTAATTGTTTTTTGCCAACGAGTTACTATGCTTTGACTCGTAATGACTTTGTGATCCGTCGAAAGTAAAAGCGACGACTGACAACAGCGCCTCTAGCGGCGATTATTTTATTTAAAAATCCCGCGCTTAATTTAAAAAGTCTAATTTTTATTTTTATTTAATTTTATTATAATTAATGCTGATAATATTTTTTTAAATTAATTTTATGAAAAATTCTTTAATTAAGATAAACACACTCTAGTTGATTGACATTTAAAATTTTTTAATAATTTGATAAAAAAATTCCACATGTGAAAATTAAAAAAATATATTTGTGGAAATTTTTTTTTTAATAATTTAGTTGTTATAGAATTCTAAAAATTTTTTATTGTCTGTCAACTTCAGTGTCATATAAATTTATGCAATTAATTAGGAATAAAAAAAAAATATTTATGCGATAAATCATATATTTTTTTATTTAATCAGAATATTTCAAGATACAATGAAAAACGGCCTTAATAATAATGGTATAAATGGAAAAACAAAAAAAAAAAAAAATCTCAACTTTTAATTGAAAACTACATGCGAGGATAAGGCAGGTAGTAATTTAAAACATTTTTAATTATAAAAAAAAAGTAACGAAAAATTGACAAAAATAAAAAAAATTTTTTCAATAGGAAGTTTCTAGTGTCCGTTGAGCTCCGACGTGTACAGAAGTTTAAGTGACAATTTGTGTGTATATTTAAATATCTTTCCATTTAATTCAATATTGCCAGTGAAAAATTAATTGATAATGCATATCAATGTTTACTTAAATGTTATCAATGTCAATATTTTCATATCCATCTTCTTCTTCCACAGGCTTAGCTGCGGCCTTCTGGTTCTGCTGTTGTTGCTGCTTGAGCGGCTGAATAGCTCTGTCATTGTACTCGATCTAAGGAGGATAATTAATTTATTAGAAAATGAATAAAAAAAAAAATTTACAGTAAAATAAAATAAAAATTTTACTTCAACATCGTCATCCTCGTCTTCGTCATCATCCTCAGAGTCAGACTCTTCTTCCTCAGCTTCCTTGAGCCAGGTAATAAATGGAGCTGCTTTCTCGTGAATTTCATGTGATATATCTTTTGAAACGTACTTCTTACTCACTTTGCTCGCCCATTCGAACAAAGCTTTCTCTTCTAGGATATCATTGTCGTAAAAAAGCTATAAAATAAAACAGTTTTAATTTATATAGTGCATTACATGAATCCTGTTGTCAATTTACTGACATTTATGCTTTTTTTAAATCCATTAATTCGTTTTAATTTATATTGAATTTTATTTTTTAATTTCTTTAATTTTTAAAAAAAAAAATATTTCAATCAACTAAAATTAAACAATTTATATTTAAATTAAAAATAAATAATAAGATTAAAAAAAAAAATTTACCTTGAGAATACCAGGAACTTTAGGCATAAGCGTGTCCTTGTGTAGGGCAATGACCTGTTCAATACCGCGTATCAAATATTTTTGTGCTTTAATATCATCGTGAGTGAAACGCAGTAGCAAAACTCGGTACTTTTTAACCTGAGCAGCGATTCCTTGGTCAAACAAAAGCTCAGCAAGAACCAACGGAGCCTTGGTTTTTATTTCAAGGCGTTCAGCCTCAGTAAGAAGCTCCTTGTGATTATCAAGTTGTCCGGCATCGCGACGAGTCTTAACAAGCTTGTAAAAAATATCCATGCGCTCTTTCTCGCTTTTGTCAAGATCCTCACTAATAGTCATCCCTTTAGCGCCCTCAGTGAGATCTTGAAGCCGTGCTCTGACCGCCTCATCCGACACATCAACGGCCCATTTAACATCAACACCATCATCATTAGATTTCTTGTCCTCACTGATAATCTCCGGTGCCTCGACAACGATATCAGTAGTACTAGTATCATTGTCTGGAGATCCAGAACGATCGCCGTTAGAGTCGCCATTAACCTTTTTGGAGCGTTTGCCACGTTTTCCCTCAGTCAACGAGCTGCCTTGAGCTGCTGGATTCAGACTAGGTGGATTTTTCAGAATATAAGTATTCAACTTGTGGTTACTCTCCAGCAAACCATGGTGACCGCAAGCCTTGCAGCCCTGTGATATCGTTCCTTTTTTAGCGCTGACAATTAATTCCGTCTCTGGATTATCGCACGCCGGACACAAAACGTACTTTCTAATAAAACCATCCAGAAGATCTTGAAGCTTAGCTGCCTCATGGGAGCCATTAACGATAAATCGTTCATTTTTAAAATCAAATTGCGTTTGTGCACCCAATTCACAGCCAAAATATTTAGTGGGATAAGTTGCCGGTCTTCCAATCGCCTTAGCAACTTCAATCATATTTACAATAACTGTTTTAATGCCATTGCCTTTACCCTCGACTTTGGCTTGGATTCTTGGCATTTTATACCGATAAAAAGCATCGCTAACATTGCGATTAACGTTTAAGCTACCCATGATGATAGTTAGTCTTTAATAACAGCTAAAAATAATTATCGAGTAAAATCTAATTTATCTCGAAATAAAAAAATTTTTTTTTAAAAAATAATATTTAATAATTATTTACGACAAAATCCCTCGTTTTCTCTTTTTTTTTTCTTCCCCTCAATTTTAACAGACAATTAATCAAGTTGGCAAAGTCTTGGACCTCGTTCTTCTAACTTGTTGGTAGTTAACTAGTGAGACCTCCTGATGCGTCAGTTTGATCGGTGTTATTGTACGGCAGTTTGGTACAACAGCTACCTGGTGGTAGCACGAGCACGATCGAGTCAGGATGATTTTTTACAGTTGAAGTGTTTGCTGGTAATTTAGTTGTGTTAGCAGCGAGCTTTGGGTCAGCCGCACAACTTGATAACGACAGTCACGTCTCCCTAAACGGCTGATAGAGCTTTCGATGCCTGTTACTGGAAAATTTTGAAGATCTGTGCTTAGGCAGGACTAGATGGTTTAACAGACGTTGGGTGGTATCTTGACTGGTATTTTGCCGCGATCTTGTGGGCAGAGGGGGATAGTCTTCAATGATCATACACGCTGCTGGTCCGTATCTCGTGGATTTAATAATACTATCACACCACCTGGCCGATACTTCTGATCCTAGTCCCAATGATGACAGCAATGGTGCTGATATTGGCTCACCGGCTACTGAATTTAGCAGACAATTGGTTCTGGTAATTTTGCTGATGATTTTACGATGTCTGGACACGGTCCTTCCACCGCCGCCTTTACTACTAGATCCTTTCCCTCTGGATGATATCCTGAATTTTTCTGAAAATTTTTAAAATGAAAATTTATTTTATTTTTGTCATTAGAAATAATTTTTCGGCTTACTTAGGTTAGCTTTTATTTTAATAATTAGTTTTATTTAATGTGGAACTTTCTAACGGCCAATAAAGTAATTGGCATCGCTTACAGGCGTGCCAAAATAATTGTCTTTAGTCGACTGATAATTAAGCTTTAAGATCATGATAAATAGCTTTATCAATAAAAATTTTTTTTTAATTAATCAACAGAATGTCATGTCAAATTATTATCAAGATAAATTAACAGTCATTTGTTTGACAAGTTAACTTTTTTTGGTATGACAAATAAAATATTACAACCATACAAAAATAATTAAAAATATTTTTATAACTCAATTATTTGAAAAAAAAAAATTGTTAATAAATTTTTAAAAATTTTTTAAAATCAAATAAATAAAAAAATTTTTTAATTTTTGATTCTGATTTTTTTTACGGCATTTATAATAAAAAATGTGAAAAAAAAAAAAAATAAGGATTTTGACAGATTTTTTTGCTTTCAAAAGTTGGAAAAAATTTTGGCTCTCATATTTTTGGATAAAATTCCTATTTTATATTTTTTTGCTGTTTTTGATATGTATTTTTTTGAAAATTACATAAAAAAACAATTTTTTTTTTAATTTATAATTTTTTAAAATTGTCATAATAAACTTTTTTTTTTTAATTCATTTTTTTATATATTTTTAAGAAAAAAAATATATCACTAAAATCAAATAGAAATTTCCTTCAAAAAAATGAAAATTAAAATAGTGGACCCCACTTGTAAATAATTACCAAGTTGATTTAATTCCAAAGAATAAATTTTGAGCTAAAAAAAATTTTTTTTTTTATTTAAAATTTTTTATACGACTCAAAAAAAACTTTTTATATTAAGATTAAAAAAAAATTTAATTAAAGATTTCTCCTCTTAAATTAAATTAACTTTGTTATCAGTATATAAGCAATGGACTTGACATTATAATTTTTGTCCGCTGAACAAATAAAAATTTTTCCCAAGTGAAATATTTCTTTCATAAACATAATTTAGTTATTACGCAATATTCTGCACTTAGCATAAAAAAATATTGTTATGTATACAGTAGCCGAAGCGTTTCAACGTTATACAATCCCAACAGTAAACAGGATTAGGTGATCGAGTTCAAAGGAAGCCTTAATGACGTTTATTCCTATCAACAAATGATTATTTGTTCAAAACACTTTTCAGCAAACAATAAAATCCGAGGAAAAAAATTAAATAAACTCGAGAAAAGTTAAGTAAGAGTAATCAAACACGATACATAATGTAAAACGTACTAGAGTCGGCGAAAATCAATTGCCCGTTCTTTTAATAATCAGCATTACATTTAGTACCGCCTTACGTTCACTCTTACAGTTAGGCTAGTACATACGGTATGTACTTACATAGAGTATGTATGTGAACGATAAATATATTAAATAAAACACAACACACGAGTTGGATTTCGATGCACGTACGATCGATAACGTTATCTGAAAGCAGGCGTACCTCGCGCTGCTTGACACCTTCTTCTCATCTATTTCTTACTACTAAATTTACATTTTAAAAACACCTAAAAAATTTACCGTAAATAAAAACCCGCAGGTTCATTAAATCTTTTAGAAGTTTAATTAATTAAAGGCACCCGGTTCAATTAATGACCTAAAAAAAAATAATTATTTATATAGTAATTTTCAAGAGCTGACCAAGCATATGATATGATGTTGACGTTAAATAGTTTGACTGTGCGCAATTATCGATGAGAATTTTACAAAATATTATGAAAATTAAGTTAGCCGACATTTAAAAATTTTTAGATTTTTTTTTTATTGAAAAAATTATTGTAAAAAATTTCACTTGGAAAATTTTAAGTGCAATTTTTTAAAATAATTTTTTTTTATTATTTAATAAATGAAAAAAAAAAATTAAAAAATTTGAAACGTCATCAAACTTTAGTATTATAAAATATTTAATACATAATACGATTACATATATATTTTTATGTCATAACATAAGTACGTATGTATGTATACATCATATTGATTTAAATTCATTTAAGAAACACTCTTATGTACACGAAAAATGATATTTTATTCATCGGCGATCAAATTAACCGTGACCTATTTATTGTATTATGAAAAATAGATAGGCAATAGACAAATTTAATGACGATTATGAAATCTAGGTCAAAAAAAGATTTTTTTTAAATCACATATATTTTTCTTTATCTAGTGAGTTTACCTGCTCGTAGACGCATAAGTCGTTTTTTAATCTGTAGAGCTGTATCGCTGGTGATGCCGATTAAGAAACCGCGGGACCTAGAGATCCCCGACGATTTAATAATTATTTTAATAAATATATATGTATATTCTACACCAACTATCACTAGACTGTAAATTTAATAAAGCCCTTTGACAACCGAGTAAGGTAAATCGAGCCCTTGAGTCTACTAGCTAGCGCAGAGAGTACTGGTGATACTCTGGACTCTGGTTTCGAGACGAGCAGTGGATCGTGCTCCTGCTGGGTGGCGGATGCGCGCCGCAATACCCGAGTCGGATTTAAGAGGGAGAATTTCTCTATTTCATAAGCGTGTTACTGAAAACTGAGAATTGTATTGAGATTTTTTCTTCCATAAAAATCCCTTTGATGTTTCTCTCTGCATGTGACAAATCTTAAAAGGTATTTATTTATTTATCGGCAATTAACTTTGCGCAAGCGTTTTGTTGCATCGCGCAAAATCACGGTGTGGTTTCGCCCCTTGTTTATTGATCGAGTGCGCAGTGCACCACTATCTTGGATGAAGAATTTATATAGATACCAGGATTTGTATCATTGCATCTGAGATCTGTATCATTTTTCAAATATCGCTTCAAATTCTCCCCGATGAGTCAGCAGACACGTGACCTAGGTCATAGTTACACTCAAATTAATTTTATTAATCCTCGGATATATAATAGTAATTTATTATACTGTACTGTGACTGAGTTTCCAACTTACTCCAACTCCTGAGCTCTGTATAATAAATATATATTTATATCAACGATGTTGCCATCGTAACCAGTGATTTATTGGTAAGGCGTACATTGAACCGCTTAAACTGATCTACTATTACGCCATAGTGTCGCCAGAGAAATATTATTAGCGGTTAATGTTTCTATTATTCACTATTTATCATATTAATACTCATAAATTTAAATATTCAATCAATAGGCGATAATCTATATTATTAAGAGAATAAGCGAAATTTTAATGATAAAATGGGTTTTTATGGTTAAATTCAGTATCGTTGGAAAAGTCTTGACATGGAGTTTTGCCTTTTTATGGTTTCATATCATTCTCATCAACAGTCAATTTATTATGACAAATATTTAGGCTGCATTCAAAAATGCTCTATCTCAAATTACAGAATTAAGAAATGACCTTGTATCTTGTGAACTATTGACATTTTTAAAGATATAAGCTCATCTTGATGTCACACTTATCAAGAGCTTTCATTTGAATACCCACATGCATTTTGATATATTTTTCATATATATAAATATATGAAATATATGAAAAATTGATGTGGGTACTTAAATGAAAGCTCTTGATGAGTATAACATCGGGATGAGCTTATATCTTTAAAAACGTCAATATTTAAAAAAATACAGCGCAATTTAACAAAACTCATTATTTAATAAAGCAAAATTTTATTTATTTATATTTCACAAGTCACGAGAGTCACATAATAATTACAACGTTGCTAGTTTAATTATTAATTGATAATAAAGATATAAATCGATTTTTAGATAAAATTTATGAATGAAATATTGATTGATTAAATTTATTTTAATTCTGAAATATTAATAGATAAAAATATTATTATCAATATTAATATTTGAATAAATTAAAAAGCAGACAGAATTTAAAATAAGGATTTAAATAAAAGCCGGCTTTAAGTTTCACCGCTTACGACATTCTTAAACTCTTGTTACTTTTATTTTTTAACTTCTATTCTAAATTAGAAGTTACCAATGCTATTTCTTCCGCATTTATAAATATATATATTTAAATTTAATTGAGAACCACTGGATATTTATAAATAAATATACCAAGATATTTATAATTGTAATTGTATTATATTCATTTATCAGACTTTTGCTCTGATAAATACATAATATTTTATCAATATTTAACCATCACAAATCTGAAAATAAAAGTTGTAATAAAATCGAGATTAGAGTATTATTATTTTTTTTTTTAGGCACGCGTTAGATAAATTTCCACATTAAATATTAAAAAAAATAATATAAAATCAGCAGACAATTTTTTAAAAACAAATTTAATCATTTTAATTATGAGATTAAATTATCTATGAATTAAAAAAAAATTGTCGGGCTCTGTTACAATAATACTCATATAAATGAATCACTTAAAAAAAAAAAAAAGAAAAAGTGACAATGGATTGTCAGTATCAATAGTTATCAATCATTGCTCAAAAATAAACTGTCTGTACAGATAAGTGTAATCACCAGGAAAAATACTGGTAATCTCATAATATCAAAGCAAGTTATTTAAAAAAAAAAAAAAAAATAATCTGTTGTTTATTTATGTTTATAAATAATAGGAATTATAATAATAAGTGCTTTGAATTAATATTGTGAAAATACAAGCAGCTGGTTGGAGTGGAGAGCAATTACGGATGATAGTGGCCATTACTGTGGATGTGGATATGAATGAAAATGGAGTTGGAGGTGGAGATAAAATAAGCTTAATAATAATGATAATAATTTATGATAATTAGGTAGTTAAAGATGAAAAAAATGAATAAATATAAATAGTTTACCTCGTTGTCGATTAAAAGTCATATAAAATGGTAACGCCCTGCTGGACGGCCGCTTTCTAGCGTTAAAAAAAATTCACTTGTAACCCGTTGGGCAAGAAATTGGGACAGATGGATGGCCCTCAGTTAAGAGCAGCACCCTGTGATTTTACTTTGCGATATTACTCGCAACCGTCTGGTTACCTAAAATTATCAAAGTGTGTGTCTTATATGTGTTGCATATCTTTCTATATATATATATATTACGCACACAATACTCTGTAATACAAACACATGCAGGCACGTGTGTGTATTGGTACAGATATGCGACGAAGCGACCTCAAAAAAAATATTTTTCACGTTTATTCTATTATTCTAGTTAATAAAATAAAATTTTAAATATATATTAATTACCTGAGAAAATGGGGATCCCGTGGGTGAAAATATATTTAACGTAATACGTTGACAACGCAGCGAAATAATAATTATTATAATTGTATTGTATAATTATAATGATAATAATAAAATAAAACAATTACAATGATGTAAACGTCCGGTTAGAAAGACAACTTGCGTCTGAATACAACTGCGAACCAAAACGCGATGAATTTTTTTATTTTTCACTTACGTATTTATAAAACATGGCGGCTTCCTTTTTGCAATCGGCAGATATTTTTCGATAATGCACTCACTGCCATCTACAACTGTTTTTTTAAATTTTTATTTTATTTTAAATGAAAATTAATTTTTCAAACTTTCTGTGTGTGAAATTTTTTTTTTTAATTAAACAAATTATAAAAATTTTAAAATGGCGACTAATTTAATTTTTATAAATAATTTATTTAGAAAATTTCAAGAATAAAATCGTAAAGTTAATATTTTTTAAGAAAAAAAAATTTTATTGTTTAAAAAAAAATTCTAAATGTTATTTTTATAAGTTGTGAAAATTAATTATTTGTCTTAAATAATTATTTTAATTTTTTCTAGAATTTTCTTTTATTTTTTTTTTTTTTTAAGTGATAAATTTAAATGTCAAGAGTGTTAGTGCGCATGCGTTAATATTTTCAGCAATCTGTGGCAAGTACGTTGTTACGTTGTAATTTTTTATTTTTAATGATTAAACTTGCTAATTTTAATTTTTTAATTGTTACTTTATGGTAAATATATAATAATAATATTTATTTATGTTTATAGATGTGATTATACAGTGACGATTTGATATTTATAAAAAATAGAAAAAAAAATAACGTTATTCATAACCTTATTGTTGTCAACACGTGTGTTTATGAAATTAATCATATTTATTACCTCATATAATGTAAGTAATTTCATTATTATTAATATATAATATACTTTATCACAACCACTTGCTTATTTTTTACAAATTCTATTTTAAACAAATATTTCCTTTAATTAAAACTATTCAGCTGATAACTTTTCACAACACTAATGGAATCAACAGACATATCTGACTTTCTAGTTTTTATTTAACAAATTTTTAAGAAAATATTCAAAAAATAAATTAACTGTATTAAAAATTTTTAATAATAATTTATTTAGTTAAAAAAATTATAAAACTTGTCAGGTGTCTGTTCTCTTTAGTGTCATATTTATTTTTATGACATTTTTATGTAAAATTAATAAAATAACATATTTACTAATTATTAATTAATTTATTACAGATTATTAATTAAGAGAAAATGGAAACTGAATCCTTACCAACAACATATACATGCATAACATGTCGAGTTGCATTCAAGGATCCAGAAATCCAACGTCAGCACTACAAGACCGATTGGCATCGCTACAATTTAAAGCGTAAAGTTGCAGAGTTACCTCCAGTTACTGCTGAAAATTTCCAGACAAAGGTAATTATCAGATTTAACTTAATAAATAATTTAGTCTTACATCTTTTTAAAAAATTTTTTAGAATTTTTTAAAAGATGTTTTTCTTTTTGTTTTTTAAAGAATTATTAAAAAAAAGAATTATAAGAACAATAAAAAAAAAATTGATCCATCATAACCTGAATTACTTATTTTAATTAAATCATTATAGGTAATTGCCCAGCGAGTGGAGGACTCTGTGGTTCCAGAGCAAGCGAACTGTAAGGCTTGTCACAAGACATTCAACACTGCTAACCAGTACGAGAATCACTTGATGTCCAAAAAGCACAAGGAAAAATCTTTGAAGAATGACAATCTTCCACGCGATGATTCCGAGTATGTAAAACCCGTATCTCCGAAGTCAGCAAACAAATCAATGAATTCTCCGGAAAAAGATGACGAAATAGCATCTTCCCTCAACGTAGAAGTGGACTCAGACGTCGAGTCCATGGACTCCGACGACTGGAACGAGGACACTGAGAACCCGGTGAAGAATAACTGCTGTCTGTTCTGCAAGCATCACAGTAAGTCGATTATAAAAAATCTGAAGCACATGAACGAGTCCCACGGATTCTTCATACCTGACCCGGAGTACTGCATCGACGTCAGAGGGCTGCTGGCTTACTTAGGTGAGAAGATATTCGCTGGGTACATGTGCATCTGGTGCAACGATCGCGGGCGAGCTTTCCAAAGCGCAGAGGCTGCTCGTGGACACATGCTGGACAAGGGCCACTGCAAGATGCTCCACGAGGGAGAGGCCCTCGCTGAATACTCTGACTGGTATGACTACTCTTCAAGTTACCCAGATGCAGAAGACCATGACCCGGATGATGATGTTGAAGAAGATCTTCCCGACTATGATGACTCTGACTACCAGCTGGTCTTGCCCTCAGGCAACGTCATTGGACACCGATCTCTCATGAGATACTACAAGCAGAACTTGGACCCCAACCGCCAGCTCGCTATTCCCAAGAACGAAAAACTGAGACGCGTTTTGTGTCAGTATCGCGCTATTGGATGGTCCGAGACCCAGAAGGTTGAAGTCGCTAAGAAAATCAGAGATATCAGATTCATGCAAAGAGTTCAGTCTAAGTATGAAATTAAGTTGAAGCTCAAGGCTAATAAATTCCAGCCGCATTTCCGTCAACAAGTTAATTATTAAAATTGTTGGAAAAATTTTTATATATATTGGTCAGTGTGTACTTTTAATTCTTTCTATAGGATACTTTTTTGAATAAAAATTTTGCTAATATCAATTGATTGTTAAGTAATTTATTTATTAATCCTTTTTCAGGTAAATTTTTTTTAAAAATAGTACATCAAATTTAAATTGTTTATAATTAATGATTCATTTTTAAAAAATTTTTAAAAAGCAATAATTACATAAAAATTAAGCGATACATTTGATGAATATTTTTATAAAATAGTTAAATAATTTTTATTTTAAAATTTTTAATTAAAAATTTTTCTTATCAAATCAATGAAACATAAATGAGTTTAAAAAATAATTTAAACTTGAATATTTAATTAAACACAATACTGAATTCAACAGACATCTAAAAATTTTTTAGAATTTTATAACAATTAAATTATAGTGAAAAAAAGCGAGCAAAAAAATCAACCTGTAAAAATTTTAAAAAATTTCATAAATATTTATTTATCAATTATAAAAAAAAAATTGAGAGACATTTAAAATGCATTAAAACTTTTTCAAACAATAAACTAATTATTATTTTATAATTAAGAATTAAAAAACAAATTTATTGATTGAAAATTTATTTATTAAGTCATATCAGTAAAATACACAAAATATCGTCATAGATTGAAATAAATGTTTTACTTAGAATTAAATATATATTTGTATTTATATTCCTTACATCTTTTAAAAGCTTTTCAATACTATTCGATTCATTACTTTTTAAATATATAATATATTTGTATTTATTTATCACAATAATTCGTCACGATTCGTTCGTCTGGAAAATTTATTAAAAATACTCATGAGCTTCCATTTAATATCTCGATCACACCATATAAACATAAAAAGGGCAAGAAAAATCCACCAAAGGTAAAAATGTCAATAATACACTTAAAAAATTAAAAACAACAGTGATGTAACCACTTGTGTACTGAAATGCACAACACATATGTGTTTAAAAATGTCTTGATATGTAACTGTAACAATTATTTCATACCCTTAAAAATTAGCGCGGAACTCACTATTTACAATATTTAATTACTTAATAAATTTCAATAAAAAAAAAAAACTTTGTAATTGCATTTTTTAACAGCCATGATTGCGAACGGAATAAATTATTACAAAGATTATTTTTATTTCTTCCCTAAAATTTTCTAAAAAATACTCTATTCTATTTTTTACTATCATTACCTTTAAATAATTAATTTTTACTATTATATAATTATATAATGTAATACATAGTGGAAAGATTTAAGTACGAAAATATTTTTACACATAATTTACACTGAGAAAAAATAAAAAAAAGAATCTGAGTAAAATCTAAATAAAATTACATCGCTAGAAAAAGTTTCGGCTTATTCTAAATTTAAGGCGAGCATAAATACATTTTATCGGATCCGAAAGTAAAAAAAATATTTGAAAACTCAAATCCAACTATAAATACATGTGCACTCTTAAATAATAATAATAATTGAGTAGACGCATTGAAGTAAAGTATAATTGGCAAGATTCACAGAATCTACCAAAGTTATTGCATTTCACCCTGCTTCATTTTTTCATTATATTAATTCTTCTTAATATATTTAATATCAATTTTTTAAACCTTTTTTTTTCTCTTGCAGATTAGGTCAAATGTCTTTTGAAGTTACGGAAAACAAAAACATTTGGGTTCTTCAATAGGGTCTTGCATTCTTCTTGTAAACACCTTCAATAATTGGCAGTGAACCCGTATTTTTACGTCAGCGTGTTGAAGTACTTCGCCGTCGCAATTCCAGACGCTTAATTGTGAGCTAGTGTTAACAGTCGTCTCATTTGACGATTCTGTTGTGGATGATGCTCGGAATGTAAATTCACGGGCTCGGTATACTTCAACAAATGGTAAGTCATACTGTAAAAAATAATAAATACTTATTAGTTAAAAATTTTAACTATACAGTATAACAATCATTGGAAATAAATTTATTGACAATTTATTTGAACCCTAGCATCTTTATAAAATATCTTAAAAAATTGTTTATCAACAATTAATAAAATCAAATGAAAAAAAAATTTTTTTCTATAAATTTTTATACACATAATAAATACTTACAACAGTTTTATTTTTACTGGTCAATCTTAGCAGCATTCTAATATTATTAAACAATGACGTATGTCGGACTAGAATAATATCAATGCAGCCATCCCCAATGTGACAATGTGGACTGAATCCTTGAGGACTTCTTGAGCAAGCACAGGAGACATTAGCACCGTTCACCATAAAAAATTTTCCCCTAACCGTGAGCCACCTCGCGATCTCCTTATCAGCTATACTGTTGTGCATGTGTCGGATGCAACGAGTACAATTTTTCATGCAGCGAGTACTTGCTGCTGGATGACAAGGATCTGAGAGTAATTCTATTTCTCCTTCATAACCACGGTTCGCGATTATCTTCTTGAAGCCGGAGTAATCGTACCGCTGGGGCCCCATCCAGCGGAACTTTTCACTGTCGCGAATCACATCTCCGAGGTAGCCGTAGCTGAGAACGCTGGCGTACAACCGCTGGAGTGTTCTATCACCGTGGACTGAAGAGATGTCCAGGCCAGCAGTGTCGCCGAATATTATGTGGATCACGGCTGTTTGGACGTCCGTAGTACCGTGAAGACTGTAAGCAACTGTGTCAGTACTTCCGCTTGGTATCACACCAACGGGTAACTTTGGCGTTGGAAGCGTTACATCAGGATTATTTGGATCTACTTGGTGATCTTTAGCTGCTCGCAGTATCAGACCGTTGAATACTTCAGCAAATGTTCCGTCACCACCAACGCAAACTACTGCCTGTAAAAAAGGAATTTATTATTATTAATATTATTTAATAAAGAAGATTCAATTTTTTAAGAATGAATAATTTTTTATTATTATTCCTTCACAATAATATTTTATCGGTATGAGGTCTTATACCATCAGAAAAAATTTTAGGTGAAAATACAACAATTAAAATTTATTTCAAAACGAAATTGGTAAAAAATTACAACAATATACTTGTTAAAAATAAATAATTAATAAAAACTTTATAAAAATGAAATAATTAAGGTAAATTTTACTAAATTAATAAATTCATTAATTATTTAAATTTAATTTATACCTACTACTAAATAATAATTAAAAATAATTTTTAAAAAATTCAATATTTCCTTAAATTAATACCAAAGTTCTTTTCTCAGCAGCAACTTTACTTTTTTTTACAATTTATATCAATAAAAATGTAATTGAAGGTTACCAAATGTACTAAAAAAAAAAGTGAAGGGCACTGTGTCTCAGATTGCCTTTTAAATTAACTAAAAACTCAACGAACTTCAGCAATAATTGAAGAACTATCGATCTATCATCCTATTGAAGCGGCTTCTAAAATTATTAACCTTGAACGGCAGAAACTAAAAATTCAAGGTCTTTCTCACATCCATACTAATTGCAAAAATTAAAACCTCTGTATAAATAATTAAATACTTAGCATAAATAACCCCAGTGCGTTGAGTAAATATTTAAACTAATTAACATTTAAAAACTAACGAAAAAAATTTTTTTTAGATAATATATTGTGCCAAAGAAATGCAGATAAAATTGCTAGTTTAATTACTGAGTACAAAAAAAAAAGTAATATACCTCAATGTCATCCAAGTTAGAATTGAGCAAACAATCATGAATATGTCCAGCTCTCTCGGTTTTTTTTTTCTTAAGACTGTATAGTTCAATTTGAGGATAACCACGCAGGGAAAAAAGATTATTAGATCTCTCACTATTCAATTGTGTAGTTCAGCTATCGTTATGCCTAATGTTTGATCAAGCATAGATCAATGTCTAATTTATTGGCCAAAAACGATTTGATCTGACCATATTTACATGATATGTATGAGATCTAAAATTTTTTCCCTGCTTAATAAATATAAATAATCGTCACACAATGTCGAGGTATCCGTGTAAACAATCATTGATCTCCCATTAATCCATGAAAACCAATCGAGTCTCTGGCATTTGGATTTAAAATCAACATTATTGCTACTTCGTTCGTACTCGTACCACGTTCCACCTATCTATAAAATCAAAGTCCAACGTACAAAATTTACTGCAAATTGTAATTTAAATTTTGAAACTTACTCTTTTAGGATCCATGAACTCAGAAGGAATTCTTACGCAATAATCATTAAAATCATTTGATTGAGCAAATACTACGGAAATTAAACATAAAACTATTGACAAGTGCAACATTTTTAGAAATTACTTCTTTGACACTTTTCAAAGAACCAATGTTGACTGTTGAACAGATTAGCCTTTTATTCACTCTATCCCACCCGATATCTTGATTGAAAAGTTTGATAATTAATCAAAGTTATTTATTCAATTGACAAATTATTTGAGTTTCCGACGTAGAAAGATACATAAAAAATGAATTTTGAAATACTGACAAATTTAAATATTTTCGTATCTTATTAGGTTTAAAATCAAAAGCAAAGTTAAAGAAGCACACTTCAGTATATTTTTAGAATAATTTAATGTTGTCTCAAGTTTTTGATAAGCGGATTATTTCGGATGATCATGATTATGTACATTGCTTTAAAATGATTACAAACATAATTTTGCAATCATCAATTTTTGCATTGATTAATGTTGTACAGAACCATTTAATAACCTAGCAGCCATTCTTTGAACTTCCCGTTATTTACGTTTTTTACCGATTTTCACACACACACACACACACATGCATACAGACGTACAGACACCATCGCGGGAATCGTCAGGGAAGCTTCCTAGGACTTCAAAACGTCGAGATCTGATGAAAAATCGATTCTTAAAAATATTGATTTCGGATTCTATTTCTTTGTAATTTCAGTTTTATTGTAAAGTAAATGTAAATTTTTTTTTTTTTTAATAAATTTTTTTTTTTTTTTTTTTTTTTTTTTTTTTATTGTAGGCTAGCAAAATCTGTCTACTCAGTAAGCAATAAAAAATTTTTGCTATTTTTTTAAATATAAAAAAATTGAAGAAAAAATTTAAATGTAAAATTTATTTTTAATTAACTGGAATTCAAAAAATTATTATTTTTTATTTTTCCATCACTTGCTAAATATTTTATTAACAATTCAAAAATCGAGTTTTTATTATTATTATTATTATTATTATTATTATAAGTATTTAATTTTTCAAGATGAATTTTTTTAGAAAAAAAATTTTTTATTTTAAAAAAAATTAATTAACAAATAAATTGGTCTAAAAAACTTATAGAAAATTAAAAAACAATTAAATTGGCTTATAACAATCATTAGAAATAAATTTATCGAGAGAATTATAAATTTATAAAATATATTTTGAATAAGAAAAAATTTCCTTATCGAAAAAAATATTTCTTTGTTTCTAATTTTAAAAATAACAATAAAATATTTTTTTAAATCACTAAGATAAAATTCTTATAACTTTTTTAAATATTTAAAAACTGAATAAATTATTAAAAAACTAAAATAGACTTTTCTCAATTAAAAATTCTTCAAAATAAACAATTTAAAAATTCCGAAATTAAATCTTCTGAAATTCCGCAAATAAATTGAATAAATTTCTCTTAAGAAGTTTTAATTAAAATTCTAAAAGCCTTAATTTAAGTTTGAATATTCTTCAGACGTTATAAAAATTTTAATTACAAATAAAAGTGTAATTAATTAGTCATAACAGAAGAAAGATTAAAAACTCCACAGATTAATATATTAATAATATTATGAATTAGCTAGTATTGGCATAAATCTAAATCCAAATTATAATCTTTACATAATTTTAATTTATTGTACTCGTTCCATTGTCCCAAGTAATTATATGCAAATTAGTAATTAAATAAACTCATTACAAAGTTTCTTATCTTGACCTGTTGCGATAAACATTGTTCCTGCTAATTGAATTAGATAGCTTCTCCATAGACCGCAATTATATCTATCAAATGTGTGCACACATATTAATTGAAGAATATAAAGCGAGTATAAGTGATTATTACTCACAAAAGACACTACACGTGTATCTTGTTATATTTACACTCCAGCAAAAGAAGTGATAACGAGTTGGTACATTTGCACGTCACTTTGCTGTACTCAGTAAAATATTTGCATCGCTACTGACGTAAGCCTCTGGGGATTTCATTGAAAAATCTTATTATTAATTTTTTTTAAACTTATCTTTGTATCGCGGCTAATCTGGTCGACGTAACTGCAATATCTTGTTTGATTTTTCGCTATTTGTTAAATATTTAACAACTTTGCGCAAAATAAATTAACTAGGCATTTATTTTTAGATTTTTAAAAATAGTTATGTTTTTTTTTTATAAATTAATAATTTGGTCACGGCTATTGAAGGTCGTAAATCAGGTCCATGGCCTTTAAACATCTATCCCATTTCCATTACTCACAACAGAAGAAAAAAAAAGTATGGCCATGATTTAAATACTTTTATTTTTTTGTGCATAAATTTCGATTGGAAAATATTTTTAGTGTATTTAAATTTGTTATCTTTAATTCCGAGTGAAAAAGCAATAAGGCTTTATTTTTCATGTCTGGGAAAATAATTTTATATTGATTTAATAAATATTAATGTTTTTATATGACATATTTTTTTTTTCTTAGCAAACTAAATTTTTTTAATTTTGAATAATTTTTTCTATTACTAGCTCAGTGTGATAAAAAAAATTGTCCTTGAAATATTGATAAATTTCAAGTTTTTTGCTTGGTAAAAATATTTTATTACCTCATAAAATTCCGAGTTTACTTCTCAAAAAAAAATAACTTCATTTTTATAAATATTTACCGACAAAAAATGACCAGACATATGAAGTTTACTTTGTAAATTAATTAAAAAAATATTTAAATAATTTACGGTCATTTTTTAACATCCTTAAACATATCTTCACAAATTATTTACAATTTCTTCATAAAAAAAAATCTTCTATTTATCTAAAAATATTTTTTATCGCCGAAATAAAATCTGTAAACACAAAATAAAATAAATTATTTTTAAAAATCTTTAAATAATTCACGCTTAATATTTTTTTTAACCTAAATACAAATAGTTAACAATTTCTTCATAAAAAAAAAAAATCTTAAATATCTTTTCTTCCTTCAAAATAATTTTTATCACCTAAATAAAATTTCTAAACGCAAATAAACTGAACAAAAAAATTTTTACAACTTTATTTCTTCACCTTTTAAGTTCATCGTAATAATTTTTAATGACCACAGCGCATTAGCGTGACAATAAAACCCCGAGTGATAATAAATTTTATCAGACCCATTAATAGAATAATATCCGTCAAAAGTTACAATTAAATTAAAACCTCAACAAATAATAACAATAATAATAATAATAATAATAATAATAATTAACTCGATTATTAATTCGTAAAAAATCTTCACCCAAAAAATTTTAATATTTTTTTTA